>BCLH01000455.1:34960-69769 GCA_001602315.1 Zoysia pacifica
CTAGACTACAAGAATAAAATTACTAAACAAAGTGAGCATTAATGGACTATAAGAATAAAACACACATCAGTAATGTGAATTTTTTTTGAAAAATGCTAATAAAAAGAAAAACAAGTTACTGAACAATTATGAAAGTTTACTAAAGCAACAGCTGAAAGGAAAAATCTTACTGGTATTTGTGAGAGAAGGATGATCCTGAAGCCATATGCAGATGCCCTAAGCTCCCTATATTCAAATTTGATTTTAACTTGAAATTTAAAAGTGAAAGTCAAACTTTTTGACATAAAAGTGTTGGAATAATTAAACGTGATCAAAATTCTTAATTTATCAATACTTACTTAGGTTCATTAATATTCAAAATAGCCAAAACAAAAATTTGAATCCTTAACACTTAACTATCTTCAGAATGTTGTAACTGAAAATAAAAGATGTTAATCCTAAAATTTTTTATCACTCTACACAATTTCAAAATATTCAGAGTTCGAGATGTATTTCTTTTTGACATAAGAAATTGGTAGAGTGATCTCATTTCAGCCGTTCAGAATTCCTACAATTTACGGTGTAACTTTCGATGTCTGGACACTTACCTATTTGCTAATCCCTATAGAATTAAATCTACTATGAATTTGAACTTGACCCCAAACTAAAAGTTGTTACCCATGGTACATTCTATCATCTTGCCAAGTTTTAAAGTTTTCGAATCTCGAAAGGTAATTCCTAAAGTCCCTAAAATTTTGTTAATTGATATGAGTTCAGCAGATTTCTGTTTAACAATTAGCCGTTTTCAAAATTCAATACCTCCAAGTTCCTTTTGAATCAGCCTGTGAATATTGGTTAGAGTGGATACCGCAGGATTAAAAACTATTATCCCAAGTTTCAATTTTTTCAGAACTAAAGAAATATTTTTTTTATACCACAAAACAAAGCAGAATGTTCTGATTTTCAGCAAATTTTCCAAGTCTCTTTATCCTTCAACCTATTTTAAAATTTCATATCGCCGTGTTCCCTTTGAAAAACCCTGTGCATATCTCTTATATTGTAGAGCATATGCTACAAGTACATACTACTGAGTTTAAATTCAATTCAAGTTTATTTGCTCATTCGTTTTCTATCCCCAAAATGCTTAATCACTAAGTTCCTCTGGACTGCTGCTGTCACGTGGGGCCCACATGTCATTCCCTCATCCCTACCATCAACCCCCCCCCCCCCCCCCCCCCCCCCCCCCCCCCCCCCCCTTCTTTAATTTTGCTCCAGCGCACCAAACCCCCTGGCCCCCATCTCTCTCTCTCTCCGTCTTGGCCGTGAAACAGCAGCCCTTCGCTGCCATGGCTGTGCCACTGCCGAGCTCATGGCTGGCCACCACAGCTCCGCGAGCTGTCCAAAAGATAAGCCAATCAAGCCCCCACCTCATCCTCTTGCAAAGCCCCAAATTTCTCCTACCTTTTTCCCAATCAGTTGCTCTCTGATTTCAACATTTCCCCAAACCGAGTTTCAAGAACTGCCGGCCATACTCGATGGAAATCAACAGCCTCCGGTGTGAACGGATTCGATTCCTTTCGGGTACATGTGGTATACTCCCTGATGCATCTCTGAGACTCGATTTCTAGGTGGATTCATGGCTCGTTGTGCAGGGATTTGAACTCTGGTTGCCGCCGGTGACCCGAACTCCACCACCTCGCCGGTGGCGACCTAGCTACGGCCATCCCCGACGACTACAGAAAGCGTGCCAATCTTCCCCTCCTATCTGTGATGCTTCTGGTGAAGACGGGTTTTCATTTCGTCAATCGAGTAGCCGCCGAGCTGCTGCCGAAGTCCGCATTTCGTCGCCTCTCGTCGCCGGCCTATTCCGGTGAGCTTATCACTGAGGTGAAATCACTATTGAACTCCCCATGTCCGTGTGATTGTGTTGGGGGCAAGAATCGTCGTCTATTAGCCGCCTGAACGCCGTTCCGGCGAGGCGCCGCCACGCTCCGGCGAGCCGTCATGGCTGGCTGCCAAGCCACCTCGCCTGGGATCTTTTGTGTCCACGTGGGATCCAGTGTGGCAACTCTGTAACCTAGCGTGTGGCCTCCTCCAGCGCAGGCTGGTTTTAATTATTAATTTGGAATTTATTATATTGTCCAGAAATGCAATAAATATTGTAAAAATCATAACTAATGCATTCTAATTCTTAAAAATGCAAGAGCTATAAAAGTTGCATTTTATGTATTAGCATTATTTATATTAATTAAATAATGTGCAATATGCATGAGGGCATATCTCCATTTTCATGCATTCATAAAATATGAAAAATCTATATTTACACTGTCCTGATTAATCAGTGTTATCCTAGACTTATTTATAATTTATAGGCTTGTAGATTAATTATAAGTAATTTATTGCTCGTAGATACTATTTAATTTATTATAAATCAACCTGTTGCGGATAAATTGTAAAATTTGGTCAGAGATTAGTTTAGCACCTCCTTTATTTAATTTTACAGTAAAATGTTGTCTTATTCCTTCCAGAACCATATTAAAAGAATTTAGGTGTTGTTTCCTCACTCTAATTAATTAGGATCAAGTAGTATATAACTATAATTAGCACATTGATAAAGTTTGAGTTTATAAACTCATTAGCATACTAACTATGATCATATTTTTGCATAGCATATCATCGCATGGGCATGGCATAGCTTGAGTTAATTATAATATATAAGAACTTTCTTATTTGCATATCATCTCATGCATATAGAAAACGACGTTGAAGGCAAGCCAATTGGAGTTGCTGCTAAGGATCTGACTGTTGCTGCTAATCTTTCTCTTGCTTGTGCTAACCCTCAACAAACCTAAGACAAGCCCCGGTGCATTAACCCTATTTTAATTGTTTTATATTTTATCACTATGTATGGTTAATGTACTGTGCATTCGGTTTTTAGTTGACTGGAAACCTCGATTGCATATTAGGAATCTTTTTCCTCGGTTAAGTATTTTTGGTACAGGTAACTCGATGTAGAGCTAGGCTATGAGTCTTATTTAATGGTAGAAGTCGAGTAAATAAGAAACTTCACTCACGAGCTTTAGGATGCTACTTTGGTTTTGGGAGGATTGACATGAAGGGATAATGTTGGTTTAGCTTATCACATAAATGATGAATGTGAAATCGGACAAAGAAGTGTAGGTTGGTAACAGGAGAGAAGTCCTGTGTGCTGTAGCCCTGTCTGTGCTGGTTAAAGACTGATCGAGTGTGACCCCATTGAGCAAGTTTCAATAAAGGTTACATACTAGATATATGGAACCCAAAAAACCGATATAGCTCAATACCACTACGTGGGGAACCCTACCTCTCCTTGGTTTGGAGTTGAGAGAGACTTGGGGCTGGTCATGGATAAACTCTGGGAGCTATTACATGGGGACCATGTTCTCGGTAGACGTAGGCTTATCGGACCGGCCCTATGGGTTGCGTGTAAGGTTGCCACGTGTCGCTTCTGAAAAGCGTGTACGTGTCATGTAATTTGAGTTTCTCCAGCTGGTTGTAAATATAATCATTGACCCTCACAGTAACGAGCACCACTTATTCACTGCGTCATATCGTAGTAAGAATGTGAATGATTAAGTGAATGTGATTTGTTTGATATATTTATTATCAATTGTTTGGCAACTATGTTTGATATAGTTTATAGTGCCAACTAAATTTACTTTTCTCTAAACTTAACCCACTGCTAAAACTTGAAAGTAAAGATTCACTACTAGGGCTACCTATGAGTCAGTCTCCTCATGTTTAGGAGTCGGCTGTAATTAGCCATTTTGACGGGTAAGTCTTGCTGAGTAATTAGTACTCACGGTTTGTTGTTTCTCTCTTTTTATTTGTAGACTTTTTTGCAGGTTGATGTGACTGCTACGGCAAGGTGGTGTGGGAAGGTGAACCCCCTGCGGACTGGTCTATTGACTGGGTTTCCTCTTCACCTACCTCAGATCGCGAGGAGTGAAGCATGTCTTAGGGCCAGGCATGTCTAAAGTTTAGGAAACCATCGAGTGTATCACCGTTGTGTATCGCTTCCGCTCTGTTTAAAACTCTGTTTTAAAAATTATCTATCCTAAGGCAACTTCAACCTTAATGTAAGAGTTTAAACCGGTTTTCTGTATTTTATCTTATCACTCGTGCTGTACTATTTGGGTATTGTTGTTAATTATCACCTAATATGATCCTGTCAGCGAGCGGCCTGTAATTTTAGAGCGGTTCTGCCACACCTATCATCACACATGAAGCACTGGGCAAAGAAGACAAAAAGATCATCATCCGCCATTTTATCATCACAAAAAATTTGCACAACTGCAGTGCCATTGAATTCGCAAGAACTAAGATGTGCCAGACTCCTCTCTGAAAATTTGAGAAAACATCGACTGAAATTGTTTAACAAAAAAAATCAAAATAATGAAATAAAATATGTTCAGAAAAGACCCATTTAACTATGCAAGAATATTGAGCATTGAAAACATAGTATTATTGATTGACACAAGTGATGAAATGTTGTGAATATTACGCTTATAAAAAATACTGAAACAGAAGGATAATTACTAAACTGAAACAAAGAGGACACATATGGATAATTTCTGAACTGAAACAGAAGTAATCAATATACACACTCAGAACTATTAGATTCTAAGACATCACACTACAACAGTGGATGTTGAATTGTACTCTAAAAAATTACTGAAGCAAATGGATAATTATGCTTATAAAAAGAAAAACATACTCTTTAAAATCATTCTCGTATTGATCTTTGAACAAATATGATCTGAGCATTAACACTTTGTTGAAGTTTAACAATGGATGATGCCAAATACTAGTATCCAAAACACACATGTTCACCAAAATCATCGTTGATATAAGCAGGGTCATGATACTATTTTGGATTGACAACAAGACAATTGGGAGGTATATATTCATCAAAAACCCCAACCTACCACCCATCATCATCAATTTCCTTTTTTTTCTTCTTATTCTTCTTCTTTCGAATTTTCCGCATATCATTTATCTTCAAGGACTTGAGTGAGACATCAGCATTCTTTATTGAGCGGGTAATGCAAGATTGAACAGGAGTGATGGGTGTTCTTTGATCTTTATCAAGCTTTGGACGCTGAAAAAAAAACTTGAAGACGAACTTCTGAAATGACACACATGTGTCATGAGAAAGAAAGATTAAAATAGTAAATAACAACATCACTTTAAAAGAAAATCAATGAAATAAAAAAGAGAGGTGGATAAAACATACATTTTTTTGTCCTCTTTGACCTTTTGTTATCTTGGCACTAGGGCACTGCAAAACAAAAGAAAATGACTTGAAGATCAGATCATAAGTAAAAGATACAAAAAAATAGATAGCAAATTACTAAATAAAAATTTACTAAACCTTCTGCATTGCATTAGAAGATTTTTCCTTTGTAGGTTCCACATGCATCTGCTTTTGTGTTATCCTCATCTATATCATGAATGATTTTAGATACATTGCTCCATTGATCATAATCAAATCCTTGCTCTCAAACTCCCGATGGTTGAGACAGAGAAGCAATGATAGATGAATTTTGGACATTTTGTGCAGCTGCATCAACAAGACTTGCTTGTTGAAGCTATTGGAAAAAAAAACTAATAGATCAAACACATAGAAAAAACATATAGAAAATTGGGAGGAAGAAGTAAATTATTTTGAAATAGAAAATAGTATTTAGAAACACTTTTTCTTTAAGCTCCTCTACTGAAGCACCAATAGTTGACTGTACAGCAAATTGGGATGCTCCTGCATCAATGAAAGAAATAAAGGAATATCACAAAAAGAACTAAAAAAGCACATTTGCTGATCAACTAAAAGTAACACTAATAATTAATAAACTAAAAAAGGACACATAACAATAAAACAATTACTAATGTAAACAATCAGAAAAATTACTAAACCGCGGTCAGTAACATGGACACAAATAGTAAATAATTGGAAAAAAATACAGAACTGCAGTCAGTAACAGGGACACAAACAATAAACAAATTTGAAAATTACTAAGCAAATGTAGATCTGGTAATAATGAAAGATACAAAGAAAACAAATAACAAATCACTGAATAAAATTTATCAATTGAACCTTCACCTCTACTTCTGGAGACGTATCCTTTTCATAATCCTCGTGTAGCTACTTCCGTGTTGGATCATCTTGCAGATCACAGATAACATTGGCGATAGTGGGCCATTCGTCTTAATTAAATAACAATAGATAAATCAGAATTTTGATTCGTTTGTGAATCCGCATCAAGGTGCCCAGCGTGATCAATCTGATGAAAACATCAAAAATAATTTCTGAACTCGAAACAACACATTAAACAACAAAACTACAAAATACTTATGATTACCAAAGAAAAATGCTTGAAGTACCTTTTCTTTGAGCTGCTCTTCTGCATCAGCACATTGAGGTGGTGACGTAGGTGCCATTGGTGAGGAAGGTGGAGATGCAGGTGCTAGTGGTGAGGAAGGTGGAGGTGGAGATCTAGGTGCCACTAGTGAAGGAGGTGGAGATGCAGCTGCTAGTGGTGTAGGATGTGGAGATGAAGGTGGTAGTGGTAAGGAAGGTGGAGGTGGAAGCAACTGTGTTGCCACCAAGGAAGCTGTAGTTGCAGGTACCAGTGCCAGAATTGAAGTTAAAGGAGGTCCTGGATGTGAAGATGAAGGTGATGAAGGCCGTGAAGATGACGGCGCAGACATCATGGTGTCACGTTGTTCTTAAAAAGATGTTAAAAGCATATAAATACTTTTGTCAAACCCATAGTTTTACATACTGAATTCAAAAACTATAGGCAAAAAGATGTTACTGACTGATTCCGAAGTTTTCTTCCTTCATTTAGCACTTTTTGACACTCCGTCAGCTGCTGCCTATTTCACAAAAGAAAAGTATAAATCAGAAAAAATAATCTTTAGACACAAAAGAGTAAGCAATTACTGAAACAAGGAAACAATAATTTAAGAAATTATTGAACAAAAAGACATGAAGAGTAACTCACAGATGTGTGTCATTTCGAATGTCATTTCAAACATTGTTTATCTTTTTTAACAAGTTCATTGGCAGCATCGTAGGTTGGAATTTGTTCTAGAATGCCTTTAATCTCAGTAATAAGCTTCTTTTGAGCATCCTGAATATCCTTCTAACCATCACTAATCTTTTTCATTACAGTGTTTATGGTTTTGGACGCCCTCGTCACATTTCTGTCATACTCTAAAGAATCATTAATTGCCTTCTTCAGGTCATCATCTGCAACCGAATCTATAGAACTAGCTAACATGGAATGCAAATGCAGCAAGCTTTCTTGAAGTGGGCGAGCCTTGGCACTCTGCTCAGCATATTTTGACACTCCCTTAGCAGCTCTCCTTGGCTGAGCCCTTACAGAAAAACCTTCTACAACCGGCTTCCGCAGCCCTCCACCCCGAGCTCGAACAGCAATAAACTGAATAGATAGTTGTACAATATTCTCTTCAACAACTTGCTGATCCTTACAAACATTGACATCTTTATCTCTCAGCTAAAAAAAAAAAGAAATGAGAGTATGAAAACTCATTTACTGGATATCAAAACAAATGCAATTATAAAACAAAAATATAAATGGGAAATACATAACAATACTTACAGGTAAATAACCAAAAGCAACATTTAAGTCTCAAAATGTCTTCTTATGAGCCTTTGCAATCCTCATAATCAAAGCACTATTGAAAATTCTTGACCGAGGTAATATCACAAAATCAGTAAGAATGTCACCACATTATAAGTTGTCGAGATAGCATACCTGAATAAACAAAAAAAATTACTGAGATGCAATGCAATACAACCTCAGTGTACACAAATATATGCATGAAAAATACAGAATCTACTGAGATACATAAAAAAAATATTTCGATAAAACATTACTCAGCACCACACTAACATTAGAATAATCAATAAAAATTATCGAGATACAATGCAAACAAACAAGTTACAATATATTACTATAAATAAATGCAACAAAAAACCCTATGATAAGGAAATTACTGACATAGACACCAATAATAACTTAGTTGAGATATAAGGGAAGCATGGAAATATAAAAAGGATGTTAGTGAAGTAGAAACAGAAAAGGAATTATTACTTACTACCATAAACCACAATAATTACAAAACTGAAATAAGCGTAACACGGAACATGAGAAAAAAAACTACTGAACTTAAAAAAAAGATTACTGACAAACATTATAGTAATTATTGAAATGCAAATTAACTACATGAAATTAGTGAGAACCAATGCAACAAACTATTGATAAGATAATTAATTACTAAACACCATACAATAAGGAGAGCAATACAGCCTTGCACTGTACAGACACCAATCAATGTTGTTCATTTCCGTGCTTTCTCCCTAATATCATCAACAATAGCAAGACACCAATCAATATCCTTCATTGCCTCGAGGTCTTTGCAAAATAGTTAGTCATTGGTGCATATTTGTAGAGAGCTTGTGGGGAATAGCAAGGCATTGAATACAAGCATAAAGAAACACTTGACAGTTCAATCATTATCTTGCTGTCTCAATGAAAATTGCTCAATGACCCATTTGGGAACAACATTCTTCTTCAAATATTCATAGCACTTCTTATCACCACCTTTCTTATTTGATTCAAACATCTCAAACAATCTTCTCAGCTCAAGCACTGCTTGCTTCTTCTCTTTATAGGTACATGATGACAATTGTACAGTACCCTCAATGGGAATACCAAACACCTTGTGTACAACCTGGGGAATTATTGGAAGCACTTCCCCTTTAATATGGTTCATTAAAAACATAGCAAGGGCTGTGTTATCAATTCCATCCATATTGAATTTCAGAAAATTACCAGACCCCAACTCAGTGATCTTACTCCTCAGACCTTCAGGCATGGATTTAATAATAACTTGCAAAATATAGGCAGGGGAGCATCGAATAGTCGAATAATTTTCATTTTTAACAACCTACCAAAAAAAATACATGACTGCACCCAAAACATTTGTATGCAATGACATGGAACATAACATATAGATAAATTTGGAACACAAAGATATTATTGGGCATAGACTATGAAAAAACTAAGTTGAGATTAAGAAAAAGAATTACTGGCATACACAACAACAATTACTGAGATGAAAAAGAATTACTTGCATACATAACAATAAGTACTGAGAAGAAAAGAGTTACCGACGCACACACAAATAATTACAGAGATGAAAAAAAATTACTGGCATACACAAATTGTACCTAATCATCATCCTCATCATCATTCCCACATACAACTAATTTTTTTTGCAGCAGCACAGTGAGCACTCTTTCTAGGAGGAGAGTTGACAAAATTATCATCGTCATCAGCAGCATTATCAACTGTCTGTGCGAAGAAGTAGCCTGGCTAGCTCTAATCTTCCTAGGGGATTTACAACTTCTCCTCACAAGCTCGAATTGAGTAGCCACCTCAGAATCTAAGTTCACCTCATCAGTACGAGCTATTGTATAATCCTAGTATTGATACCTGAAAGATGGAACACATAACAATTATAAGAAGAAAATTACTAAACATAAAAGGTAATATACGCGAAGGAATGTTTAAACATTTCACAAACAAATTACTAAACAAAAAACATATTGAATCCCATTTTAAATGTACAAATGTTATTAGAATTTACATGCATAAATCTCGAATAGAAACTTTTATAAACAATAAAATTATTGAGCATCAAATACTGAACAATAAAATTACTGAACAATAGTAGTTAGAATTGAAAAATATTTACAAGGAACTATCATAAAATAGACATGAAAATCTTTCTAAACAATTATTGAGCCATAAAACTACTGAATAAAAATATTGAACCATATAACTTACTGAACAATTACTAAGCCATAACACTACTGAATACAATTACAAACACTAACAACCATACTACTGAATAATCAACAGCAACACGTATTAATCAAATACTAAAAGAGACTCAGCCCTAAATCAATGCGCATGACCTCAATGCCACCGTCAACAATGTAAACGAAACATCAACCTGCCAGCAAAATCAATGCTGATGGCTGACAACTCTGGTGAAGACGAACTCGAGACCGAAGGACATGATGCACTAGCAAATATCTAGAGTTTCACGAACACGATGCAACAGTAAAGATCTAGGGTTCAAACCTGGGCCTTGAAGCACAATCCAGCTCGCTGCCGATGTAGACGCGCTTCCGGTCTACCTTCAACCAGCAATTGTTGCTGTCACCTCACTCGCTCGCTTGATCAGAAATGGGGGAGAAGAAATCGCGGCAGTTCCTCGCTCCACTCGCTCACCTCGCTCGCTCCGAAATGACAGGACGGGGGGGGGGGGGGCACAAGCGTTGGGAGATTGCAGGAATGAGAAAATGACTAAAATGGCTAACGGGTTTTGGATGTTACTTGAAATACTAGACAGGCCCGGAAGCAGTTGGCCCGCACCACGTCCGAAATGACAGGATGGGGGGGCACAGGCTCAGTCAGTTGGCCCAGGGTGTAGAATAGTTATTCTAGACTCAGGGTGAAGAACACCTTTTTCTTCCCCCGGACCAAAGTGACGCACAAGATCAACCGCGCTTCTTCACCCTGTACCTGACCGCGCTTCTTCCCTGACGCGCCCGCTTGACAGGAGTAACGGAATTCCATTTCTGAAACTTCTCTCCACTTCCCTGCACTATTCTTCTTCCTTGTTGACGCGCCTTTCCCATTCCTCGCCGGACTTCCTCCTCGTCGTCGCATTTCCTCATCGACGTCGTGCTTACTCGTCACCGTGGGAGCGGCGACCCATACTAGGGCGCATCGTGAGTTCCCTTCCCTGTCGCCCCAAAAACGGCGATTCAAGGTGCACCTCGAATTCCATCCATCTTCCCTGTCGTGGCTCTACCTCCTCATCGCCTCAGGAGCGACGACCTAGGGTGGGCCGCAGCATCGTTCAAGAATTTGGGCACAATCTGGTCGCTCCATGCTCGCATCGCCTAAAGAGCTCTAGAACTCGCTTCGATCAAGCAGCGCTTCACCGTCATCGCTGTAGGGGAACGATGGCACCTGCAGATCTGGGTGAGTACTGAACCACTACTAAAGAAATTTAGAAATTACTGAACTATTATTGAAATTACTGAATGTATCTGTACTGGAATTTAGGAAATTACTGGCCTTGAACGTATTGAACTCAATTCCTCTCATATGTTGGAAATTACTAAAACTGAACTTACTTGCATTACCTTTTGGAATTTACTAATACCTCAACTAATTGCACTAAACTTTTGTGAATTACTGAACCATGTTGTTCTACTGGAAAGTACCGATGTTGTTTTTATAATTACTGAATGTCATTTTTAAAATTATTGAATAATGTTTCTATAATCTATTCAGTAATATTTTTTCCACTTTTAGTGAATATTTACCTATGGACAACGATGCTGCACCTATCAACCAGCAAACTGAGGCTACCATAAACAATGCTTCAGTAGTTGTCTTGCATTTGTTGAAAGTAATTTCTTTGCCAAGGTGCTACTCTTCAGTTAACGAATCAACATCATCGGCTGCTGCTACTGCCCTTGCTGCTGCCCCTGCAATTGCAGCTGCTGCTGCTTCTGCTTCTGCTTCTACTGCAGCTACTCCTGTTGCTACTGCTGCACTGCTGATTCTACAGTTTAAAGACACCACCAGCTCTAGTTCCCACAAAGGGATTACCAATCAGCCCAGCATGACTCAATGATCATATGCGTTACAAAGCAATGATGACGCCACCAATTCCAGTCCTACTAGAGAATATAATAACTTCTAAAGAAGAGCCAGTCTTCCTGCACGTAAGTGTAATATTGTACATTAATATAAAAACTTTATATTTGAGGAAAGTAATTACTGATATTATTTTATTGAATGGTACTTGAATGTAGGATGAAAGAATTGACCCCAGTTCATCCCAGTCTAGATTGGTGCTTTGTGAGCATGGATAATGCATTTAACTTCTATAAGATATATTCAGAACTTGCTAGATTCAACTTTAGGAAAAACAAGTCAAGAAATGGTGGTCATAGCTAAGACTATGAGTGCTCCTCTTTAGGGCATAATAGCAAAAGTCCAGGTGTTAACCGCAAGAGAGGAAAGATAATAAAGAGAAAAGGGTGTAAGGCTATTCTTCGCTCTTGTGTTATAATTATCCTACACCTAACTGAATTTACTAAATAACATTTTTGAAATAAATATTGTTGGCAACTATCAATCACGTAATTACTAAGATTGTATTAGGTACCGATTATCATTATGGAGAATAATCCGATAATTTTTGTCAGCTTTTATTGAGTAATAGGTGTTGGGTTTAGAACAACACTACACACACAGACAACACTCAAATATTCTAGCTTTCCTCACAATCGGTAAAAACAAGTAACCAACAGTTAGTACTATTCTTTTTGCATGAACACCAACAGATTGTCTAGTTTGCTTTTGTATTTTGCCCGACAATTTTAACAAAAATGTCAAGAAACTTGTTTCCTACAATTTTTGAGTAATTATAGCGAAATACTCCCACTACTTTTAAAATATTGACACCATTTACTTCTAACATCAACAGTGACCATTCGTCTTATTAAAAACTTATTCAAATGCGCAAAATTGTAAGTCATATTTCAAATACCACTAGTGATAAAGGAAATGATAGCAAAATATATTATATTTGCCATAATTTTTTAATAAGACAAGAAACTTGATGTTAGGAGTTAACGGTATCAATATTTAAAACAAAAGGGAACATATTAGAAACTATAGTTAACGGTACCAAAAAAAATGTTAAATCTTGCTATGATATTATTGATCACCAACTCATATTGGACCTACTTTAGCACTGGACCAGCCTGGAGCTAGCTAGTAGGGTGGTATTGATGTGTCTGTAGTTCCCAATCTTTTGTCAGATTGTGGTAACTCTCGATTTGGTGCAGATGCAACACACAATAGATCCGGTCTCAAAACAACATGATTTCAACCTCGCAATCACAGTAGTAGTTCTCCTATGGTTATCAACCATGCGCTGCTCAGTTGACGTTGCCAAGAAGACTAATCTTTGTTTGCGAATCGAAGAACATAAACAAGAACAAGGAAAAACGAAACAAAATGCAAAATATGGATTAAGACCACAAATTGGAGTCTCGCAAATCGTCTCATAATGAAACTGTATGAAAATAAAATAATCTAAGAAAATCCTAAACCCTTATAATGTGGCGGCTACTGTATGAATGGATGTACAAGAACCTCTTGGACGAAACCCTAATGGGTGTAACACGATAGAAGGTCGAACATCCCAAGGTGGTGGTGCAACATCCTGACAGCTTGTGGACATCATATTATTTCAGATATTCCTATAGACATAAGAAGAATTTTGGAACGAGATTAGATCCATTGGAAAGATTATATCTAGAACACTCAAAATAGAGTCCATACGTGATAGATTGTCCATTTTAGTGCAGGCTGCTCCAAAAACCCGAGGAAGACTTTAACCCAAGATATTTTGAAACTCCTCTGAAACTGAACGACCCTTGCTGGTCTTGCAAGTCTCCTGCCCTTCTCTATGCATCTCCAATCCTTTTCAATGTTCCTAATCATTATTAAATCATTAGGTAGCAATCTATTATAAAAATAGTGTATATATGTGCTTAAGAATGAGCTCACTTTGAACTTCAGTTGTCTTGCAGGAGCTCTCTTGATTGGACCTTCCATGCTAACTCGAGGAGTGTCATGTTTATTCAAAAGAGTGATATCCTCATCATCCTCCCTCTCTAGATTTGGAGTCATCGTCGACTCAACTTCATTGTTAGGACCTCGACTCCACCATGCCCTCCAACAAGCATGAAAAGATAGATGCCACGGGAGTATTGGAATACAGCCACTTAGTATTGCAAGGATCCACATGATCTCATCAGATACCATATATCACCCCAATCAATTTATATGTCCGATGGTGAAGTAAACCAAACCGCCAAATGGTTACTAAGACACCACGTTATACATCTAGTTTCAATTTTACAGGTAATCTGTAAATAGCCACAAAATCTGAACTAGATGTGGAATTCATGGGTATCCACTTGCAACCCTAATGTATACTCCATGCGTTCCTAAATTACTGTTGTCATTCACTTTTAACATCAACTTTGACCATTCGTCTTATTCAAAAAATTAATTCAAATATATAAATTTATCAAATAACTTTAGTGATAAAGTAAGTTATAACAAACTATATGATATTCAAAAAACTTTTTAATAACTTTAGTGATAAAGTAAGTTATAACAAACTATATGATATTCAAAAAACATTTTAATAAGACGAATGGTCAAAGTTGATGTTACAAGTCAACGGCGACGTCAATTTAAGAACAGAGGGAGTATATGTATTGGGTTTGGGCTGGGGCATTTTTTCGTTGTATGCCCATATTTATTGTATATTGTATTCCCTCCGTTCCTAGTTGTTATCGCCTTTGAATTCTAACATTAACTTTGACTACTCATCTTATTTAATTTTTTTTATAAATATAATATATTTTATTATAATTTACTTTATCATAAAAGTTACATGAATCAGGACTTAAAATTTTATGGATTTGAATTAACTTTTTGAATAAGATGAATGGTCAAAAATGATGTTAATATATGAGCTTGCATATGTTATGCACTTTGCGTATGCCATGACTTTTTTATAATCTTTACAAAAATAAAGGAAACTAAGAAGGGAAACTAATATATTCATATCTGTTAAACCATAACATGATAGCCGTAAAAGCAAGATGCTTTGCCAGACAGCTGACACCATCTCACACACATATATACAATTTTTTAAATGTACCACATATATACAATTTTCTATTAAAATCATACTATTTCCAAAAAAAAAAAACTGGTTTGGTTAGATAGGCAACACAATCATATCTTCCAGCATTGGACTGAGCCTAAAAAACTGGCTCAGCACTCATACTAGCTAGCTAGCTGCTGTATACCAAGAGCTGCATCTTGATTACTAATTAGCCATGGATTTCATCCATCAAGCTCAAGGAGCACGAACACGCATGGAGGCGGTGGACTCCGGCAACAAAGAGCACCAGAAGGATGAGAAGCACCAGCAAAGTTCGCACATGGAGCTGATATGTAATTACCTCGACTTTAAAGCAGCTCACGTGGGGCCAGCATATATGGTACTTTCTACATCCCAAAATAAGTTAACGTTTCATTTCTGTGCCATCTACCTTTTACCAATAATTTCTATAGATTCGATTAACTTGAAAGATAGGAAAAATGGTGACCCTACACAAAAGTGAAAAATCCAAACTTTTTTTGCCTGGTGCTTCTGTTTGTATGTCAATGGTGACGATGGTAGTATTTTGTGTGCTTGGAACACTTTGGCACAATGTGTCATTGGGATGTTCATGTTTCTACACGTGTGTGTGTGACTGACATCGGAATGAAATAATCATTGGGCACAGCTGAATTTAAACAAACTAGAATAATTACTTAAATCAATTGACACCTTTCATTTATTTGATTTGTCACCATAAAGTTATCAGAGCATGAGATATATCTCTTTGCCTCTCAAAATCAATGTACGTTGCTAACTATATTTGCGGTGTGTGGATGCTTTCTCCCAAGCTATTGTTTGACACACGGTAGGCCAGGGGGCCGCTAGCTCAGGGGCCGCTAGCATTTAGTATGCTCAGGGGCCGCTAGCTGACAATAGTAGAATACGATAGTTTCCTTTGATCCAATGGCCAAATGCATCATGCAACTTACTCCGCTATTATGGGTACTTCCTTACCTGATGCATTCCGAAAGCCATCTTTTGAGACATCCTGCCATCGGGTGTCGCTGGTCCATTTGTTACCTCCACAATGAAACACCAGAGGGGATTTTTCTACAGGACATCGTAATTGTGCCGCTTGGTCTATACCACATCGCTTGTCTTGATTTTGTCCAGAGGACATTGAAACGGTTTTTTTTTTGTCCATAGCACACTACGTTCGGTACTTGAACTTTTTAGCAGCCGTAATGTGAGATATAAGAGGAAAATGCGCGAATGCTTTTGAACATGATTACTTCTGCTTTCTTCTGATCCCTTGCTATGTCCGTATCAATCTAAATATTCATCCTGAGCCTTCCCACTGCTGATCAACCATTTATATCTAACAAGATATAACAAACACTAGATGATGAGAATTAGGTTGGTGATCACATCAAATGATACATGTCTCAATTAAGTTAAAAGGACACTCACAACTTTTCCTCTTTTTTCTATCTTATCTTGACTTCTAAAAAGGTTTAAATAATTAACACAATGCGATACAAACAAAAAATGTAATTCTACAGAGTTTTTGCAGGACAAAATCAAGACGGGTAGTGTGACTTAGACAAAGCGACCAATAGAAGGTATCCTACAGACAAATTTTCCAAACACTTCTGTGACAGATCTGCATGTTGCAATCATGAATAAAAAAGGAAAAACATGAGAAATTTTTTAGCCTCCTATATATGGAGAGATGCGTGGAGCACGCATAGGCATACCGCCACCTGATATAAGGTGCCATAGGTTGTAATTTATGAGTGCCTTGTCAGTGATAATTGCTGACGGAAGTGGTTGGTTGATAGCGGGACACATCCCAACCCATTGAAATTAGACCTGGGGCGTCGTTCCATATATATGCTTATGCGCATTAGTATGTGGGAATTCAGGCTAATCTTGCTAGCTTAGTGAAAGTATGATAAACTTATAATCTATGTGTGTCCAACATGTACAGCAGCACCAGTAACGTTGGGTATCGAGCATCACAGGGAGTGGAGAACACACACAGAATATTTCATCTCAGTACTCTTGAGTCTAGACCGGCGATCGTTTAGTTTGGCGGGCATTGAAACATGTTCTGTTGAAGAGCTAGGGTTGCCTGTTCTAGTGTCACAGTTATTTCATTTTTCCTCAATTAGGACGTGCTGCAAATGTAAAGTGAACCCAACATTTGTGTGTTTCTGCGCTCGCTTGGCGCCTGTCTTTTTTTTCTTACAAAGATGCCTTTGTCAGTGATGGGTTTTTGAATGCGTTCTCTCCATCTTGCAGCAAGAATGTTTTTGTCTGCTTGCAATACAAATGATGGTCCCTCTATAAGATGCTGGAGACAAAATAAAGGGTATTGCATCAATAAACAAATTTTCTAGTTCTCAATTACTAACTTGGATCTTTTCTTCCAGTCACATTTCTTGCAATAAATGAAATATGGATATATAGAAATTTTCCTCTAGAAATGTAGTTTTTAGTCGAATTTGAAAATCTAATTATCTTCCAGTTTCTTGCATTGTCTGTTGAGGTGGGACAACATAAGATGTACAGCTTCAACTCAAACTTTATCCTTCTCCTCTTATAAGATAAAATTTGTTATATGAAAAACATGTTTAACGAGAAAATGCCCCTAAATCTTTTACATGACCATAGAGTTTAATTGTGCAGTCATAATCATACGAATGTATGTCGCGACACAAGTGTAAAGGTAGCCCTTTGTATTACTAAAGGTATTGCTAACAGTGAAAAGGAGGCCATGCATAACCTGAAGGTATTACTGAGCGCAGAAAAAGGATAAAGATTTCTCATATTTCAAAGCATACATACAAGGTGCAGAAGCATCTATATCTACGCGCACGATACAATAGGCTGCAACAGAAGTTTGCTGTCGGCCATGTCTACGTGACAGGAGAATGCCTAGTGGACGTTCGACCAGGTTGAGCCCACTGATAGTGAAGCCCAGCAACATGGACGACCGCATTCAGGTTGCCGGACTGCAGAACACTCTGGTTTCACTGGTTTATCAATCAGTTTCATTGGTTTTTAAACCCATTTCGCTAGATTACCTCTCAGTTTTACCGGTTTCAAATTTCAAATTTATTTTTTTAAAAAAATTCGAACCTAAAATCAATCTACTGGTGAAACAGGAATGAAACAGTTTTACCGGTTCCAAATTTCTAACTTATTTTTAGAAAATGGTTTTTTTTTTGAAAATATCACCACCAGAAGGGAGGCCCCTATAGTGCACTTTATTAAACCGGGAAAGGAAACTTACAGAACAGGCTCAAGATAAGCCAGACAAACAAAAGGGAACAAAGAAGAATGGTTACCGACAAAGGGTTTCTTTGATAGAATGGCTCAATCAATCTAATTCATCAGCGATTAGCTCCTTCCTACATATTTGATTAAAGAATCTGCAAAGGTCAATCAATGGGACAACAACTTTCTCCAGCAATATGTGATAGTTTCTAGAATATAACATGACAATCATGAGTTTTAAGTCCAGATATGTGACATCTATTAACATCTACACATTTCTTGATGTTTGAGGCGTAACCATCCAGCATCTTAACTCCTTCTATAAATTTGCATAAGTATGTCTTGTCATCCTTATCTAAATTATAACATGCTGATGGCAATATGTACTTATCATTCTTTACAATAGGACGTTGATCTGCTCTTATGCCCATAAGTTGCAAGTAAAGACGAGCTTTCAATGTGTCTTTAGATTTACCATCAATATCTAGCAAAGTTCCTCATATACTGTCACAAATGTTTTTTTCAATGTGCATCACATCCAAATTATGTCTTACAAGCAATGTTTTCCAGTACGGAAGTTCAAAGAATATACTTTTTTCCTCCAGTTGTGCCATCTATTTTCTTCATGACGCTTCCTCTTTTTTGTGGTATTCCCAAATGTAATTTGCTCAAAACTTTCATACTGCTGCAGAACCTGATCACCAGTCAATGGCATCGGTGAATCTCTAGTTTCTATCTTGTTATTGAAGCAAGTCTTATTTCGACGCCATTTGTGGTTTGAAGGTAAAAAAATGTCGACAGCCCATTTAGCAATGTTTATTCCCATGTTTCAACCATAAAAACTCTGTATCCGTGTGACAGTAGGGACATGCTAACTTGCCTTTTATGCTGCAACTGCAACTGGAAGTTCTCCTTTTTGGCATCCCATGTCACGACACCATGAACCCAAAGTTCTTTAAGATATAAGGGTTGTAGATATATATCAATATTATTTCCCGGAGACTTAGGGTCGGGTATCAACATTGACATAATCCAATATGGTTGTTTTAGGCATAACCAAGGAGGTAAGTTGTAAGGAATTAAGATCACAGGCCACATGGTATATGAAACATTCATTATACCGAATGGGTTGAATCCATCTGATGCAAGGCCCAGCCTAACATTACAAGAATCTGAGGCAAATTGTGGATACATGTCATCTACATGATTCCAAACTAAGGAATCTGCTGGGTGCTGCATTTTGCTATTTTGCTATCTGTTACACGGTCCTCCTTATGTGCATATATGAAGATGTAGTCTCACTCATATATAACCTTTTGTAACCGAGGTGTAAGTGGGAAATACCGTAGTATTTTTCGTGGAACACGCTTCTTTGTTGTACCACTAGAACTTGCCTCATCTATCTGACAAGAACCACTAATTTTTCCATCTTTCTTCACCACAAATGTTACACTTACTTGTGTGGGAATACCCCTTTCGAAATAACATACAATCATTGATGCAAGAATCTATCCATTGGTAGTCAAGTCCAAGCTCCCGTTTTCCAGAATGTTTGGAATAGAATGGCCTTTATGGAGCAAGAGAGAACAAATGAAATATCGCCTCCAATGCCTTATTGCTGAGGCCAACGTGTACTTAATCTGAAAACACCTAACAATGAATGATAACTTAGTTGCTTCCTTACAGGTTGGGTACAACTCCTTCTCAGCCTCCTTCAACAATCCAAAAAATGCCTTAGAACAATCATTTGGCTCTTGATTATTACCATCTACAGAACTAACATTGTCAATACTAAATGCCCTCCGCCATGAGCATCAGTCTCTTTATGATTAGTTCTGATCTCTCCATGGATATCACCCTCAACTAGATATCAGATTACGGACTGCAGGACCGTCATGATTCACATCTTCATCACCAGTTCCTGCATTAAAGTTATCCTCACCGGAATCTTCACCATGATCTGTCTCTTGAACAAAACTTTCATCAAACCCTCTCCAAATCAAGTGGCTTTCAATCTCATTGCGTGTTTTATAGTTCAAGCTACAGCATCTTGCACAAGGACAGAGTGCAGTTTCTCCTTTATATGCACCTTCAAATGTTAATTGTAAAAACTTCTCTCAGCATTTTTGCCACTCATTAGATGCTTTACTCATGCGCATCCATCTCACTGGTTGTGACATATTTCCTTGTTAGGACTGCAAAGCAAATCTAAATTACTGAGGAAAGCAAACTCCTTCTATAAAGAAATGTCAAACTATCATATTTAATTCATTAGTCTTCAAGATTTACTAATTTTATTCTTAACTCGGTCTAGGTATTGTTCATGTTTTTATAAATTCGAAATCTTAAAAACATTGATAGCAAAAATTCATGTACTGACCAATTAAGAAGCAACAAAAGAAAAACAAAGTATTGGATACTTCAGATATCCAATAAGCAATTACTACAGACAACAAGTTATATCCAATTTCTACAAAATAGACAGGAACAAGTAACTACTGCTCCTAATGAACTATTATTCAGATTGGAAAAGTAAATACTGCTCCTAAAGACAGTAACCACTCCAAAGATAATAAGAAAATAACAGAATAAGCTCTTAACTTAACTTGGTAAATGTTTGAATATTTGGGCTTGGCTCATTTTTCACAAGTAAATTTCAAGGCCCACTTTAAATGTTACGGGGACTAAATCTTTAGTGCCACATAGGATGTTGAGAAGGAGCTCAACCAACATAAAAGGGTAGACTATGATTCACTAGTTGAGAAGCTGGGCGAGAGAAGAAGGAAACCACACGCGCGTCGAGCCGTGCGCGATGCGTACGCGAGTTACGCGTGTTTTTGTGTGACTTGAAACTTGCGACGAGCGACGTGCGTGTGTGCGTGTGTACAGAGCCTCGTATTATTGCGCTGAGTTAATGTTTTGCCGTTTCTGAGAATTGATTCGATTTCAATTAAAATGGCAAATAAATTTCAGACGTCACTAGAGATTTAAATCAGTTTAATACGTCAGTTTTTAGCAACAGACGAATTAATTGGTGGCTGTTACTCTGGTAATTGATGGCATTTAATTTCACTCAATAACTCTGGTCATTGCATCTCCTCTTCATTTTCGTATAAAGAGACTCCTCTCACTCATTCTGAATACACAAGAACAAATCTTCACTACTATTGCTGCGCGCTTTGCATTTCCATCGCGAGTTTCTGTACGCACAGAACATACGAGAGCAGGCCTTCGAAACCTCGTCTGCTGCGACACCTGCACGGGTAGGCGGACGATCAAGTTTTTGGGAAACGCACTTCTGTGCGACTGCTCGACTGTGTGTACGACTACTTTCAAAAGGCCGTTCGTGAGACTGCACTGCTTCCGTTTGTCCTGCATCAACTTTGTTCGACTACTTCAAGCAGCTCAACATGTCGACTGTTGGGAACAGCACTGCTAGTGCTCTAGGGTATAACCTAATTTTTCACTGTTTACTTGTCGTGTTCTTTCTGTTTTTAGACAGATTCAATATGAGCACGAGTACACTTTATGTCACAATATTACTCATGTTCTTTAATAAATTTGGAATTAAAATATACCGTAAAATATCTAAATTTCTAACAGTAAACACCATTTGCTCTGCAATTTTAGATAGTTTTTTATTTCGAACATCATCCTACATACTGAAAAAGGAAATCGTCCTACAAATTGATGGCAGTGGTCCTGCCTTTAATTTTCAAAGAGAAAAAATCATCCTATCAATGAAAACCATGCTGTACTGGGATTATACAGACCAAGATTGGCAGAGAACGAACCTCCCTCACGCCAGCCTGCCTAGCTGCAGCGTTTTTCCATGCGTAATGCGGTCCATCCAGGTGAGCGCTTCTCTGTGTTTCAGTGCCGCATGGCCGCAGGCCGTAATGCATGCTGCGGCTCGCGCGATCGACGGCAGTGGTCGCTGGTTGAAGCGTAGGCGGCGACGGGCGCGGATCGAGATCGCCTACCTTCAGCGCTTGAAGTCACGAGCCCGTCAGCTGAATGAGCCAGCCGTCTATGGAATCCGACGGCTTGGAAGCATCGTTTAAATGCTCCGGTACAAAGTTTGTTAAAAGCCCACTACAAAGCCTAGCAGAACAGATCAATAGATGATTACCTGATGCAATTGTGGGTCGACAACAGTGGTCCCTGATGATTGAAATGAGCTTCGGGCGTTGTGGGCTTTACGTGTTGCCCTAGTGGGCTGTTTTCCTTTTTTAACTCGGCCAATTAACAGACTGTTGCGCTAGGTATTAAACTAATGTACAACCTTGGTTCCAATATATATAAGTATATTTTGATTTAGTCAAAGTTAATTTTTTTTAACTTTTATCAATAATATTTAAAATATTAAATAATTTACAGTATAAAGAGTTGCAAATTATGAAGGTTTATTTCATAGCGAATCTAATAATATAATTTAGATACGATAAAACATGTTAAGTCTACATTATTAATATTAAAATTAAATAGGTTTGATTTTGACTAAATCTAAAAATACTTATATTTTGCAACGATGAAGTATGTCCTGATGGGGCCCTTTAATTCCAGGAGCCCCAGTGCGGTGGCATTGCTCCATCGCCCACACCAGCCCAGGGCGGGCCCTGCGGACGGTGAAGACCTGCGCCGATGACCTTTGTCGTGTGGTTCCACAGCAGGACGATCGCGCGTCCGCAAGGGCACGGCAAGGCAGCACACAGGCACAGCGCAAGGCGAGAGCAACCGCCGCGCAGCCATCGGCGTTGGGATGATCAGATTCAGCGACTACAGAAGCCTGGACTGGAACTCAAGGAGATGGTCATGGAGTATGCACTATATATGCTGTGAAGGTAGCTGAAACAGAAAAGCCATGCATTGCTCGAGCTTAGCGGCGGCGATGGTAATAGAGTAATTATCGTGTCGTGTCTCTCCTAATTTTTTGTTTCTTCTTTTTTTTTTGAAAGTATGATATTTATTGCAACTAAACTAAAATCGTGGCAATAAAATTAATAATCTGCAACAAAGAAAATAGATATCAAAACAATATAGCAACGTGGCAATTTAATCTAACTATATGCAACAATAGTATGTTTTGTTGCAAAAGATAAGACTCTATTCCTACCAAAAAAAATTGTTGCAAATGCCTAGCAAGCTCTTGCAACAAAAAATTAAGATTCTTACTACGATAGAATTTTGTGGCAATAAGAATAACATATTGCAAAAATATTTTCATTCGTAGCAAGCGTATGTACTTATTACCACAAATTATTTATTGTCGGCAAAAGGGTAAATTCCTTGAGTGTTCGGCGTGTATGTATGCACATCCATATGAACAGGCAAGGGCAGCGATGATATGTGTGTGTAGTATAGCACCGGCAACACTCAAAACATAGATAGGCTATAGATTGGTGGGTGCATGGTGTGCCATTAATAATTTTTTAACTTCTAATATGCAGGGGATATCTAACATTTTGTTATCAATTACTTGATTTTACCTTTACAGTTAAACTACTAGATCTGATAGGTAGCACGTGCCCTGCTGCATGCTAATGCAGGATAAATGCAAACAAACAATTGTAGGGACCTACGATTAAAACAAAACACGAACAGAGCATGGCATTGAGAGCAAATATAAACCAATAAGGAGGGAAAAAGGGAATTAATACAATTAAACTCCAATAATTCAACATTAAGGGAGAACGATGCAATTGGGAGGAGGCTGCAGTTCAAAACAATATTGATGAGGTGGAGTGCTAGATCTGTAGGGGAGGTGAAAGAGGAGAGATTGGCTTGGCACAATATTATTAAAGGTGAGGGCATTTTCTAAATATTATGGGCTTTTGAGCTATTCTTGTGGAACTACTTTTGGGTTTAAAAGTGGTACCATTGTTTGAAAGCGAAAAGTTCGGAATTTTAGGCTAGAATCTCTAGAGGAACCACGAACAAGACCCACAGGGGCCCAGGAGCAAGCATGGCCCAGGAGGGGCCATCCCAAGGTCGGCGGACCCCTAGGTCGGCCAACCTGTGGTTGGCACGTTACTCGGTCTGCCTCTGTGTGTTGGTGCCACCGAATTCTTGAAGATATTCTCAGATGCTTTTCATGGAAATCAAATCACTTCCACTGACATTTGGAGGCTATAAATAGGGCCCCTCACCACTCACTTCAAAGACACACACTCCACTTGGATTTCACTCTCACTAATATAGTTTTTCAGAGTTATTAGTGACATTAGGCTGGAGAAATCTCTCCTAGTCCGCAAGTCATCTTGGAGAAGATAGTGAGTATTCTTTTCATGTATCTTTTCCCTTTTGTATTGACTTTAAGCATGAATAATGATACAGTTTTGATTTACTTAGTCTCTCTTAGTATAGTTGTATTAATCTTTACGGGCAAGTTCATGTTTGATATATTGTCCATAGGAGATTGCCAATGCTTAAAGGGGTTATAAAAATAATTCCATGAAACAAAGAATATTCCAAATAAGGTCTCGTTCGGTTAAGCTGGTGATGGATGGGATTGGGATGGAATGAAAGGGATTCAAACCATATGTGACTTGTAATGGATTCAATCCCATCCAATCCAACTCTAATCCATGTGGAATAGGAGAGAAACGAACAAGCCCTAATGATTTCTGTTAGGAGCTAGTTGCCAAGTGGGTCGACCACACAACATCCTCTAGACCAAATCCAAAGCTGCTGGCATCCAATCTCTCTGTCTCTGTCTCTCTGCTAAAGGGGCCGGTCACCTCCCTGGACCATGTTGTTGGGCCATCCTCACACACTGGGTCAGCAGGCAATCCCTTCATGCCAACCAGTGCCATGCAAGCAATTTAGTGCTTCTTTGGCAGAGCTCCTATCTCCTAATTCTCAAGTAGAATCAAGGAAGCTTTACCAAACACTGTTTTTAGAAGAAAAGATTCTTGTTTGATTCTATGAAGTGACTCTCTGAAATGAACTAAGATGCTGAGAGTAAAAAAAAATAGCTTCCCCTGATTCTGTGAAGTGATTCTTTGTTTTGATTCTAAAATATTATCCTAGAGAATCAAATAGAATCACTTTCAACCACAGAATATTTCACAAGAGAATTAGGAGTGAATCTAAAAAATTAGAAGCTGGGAGCTCTGCCAAAGAAGGCCTTACTTTCGACCCCCCAATGCTGCCGGGTCACAGCTCTCTCCCCCCCCCCCCCCCCCCCCACAACACAGACACACACACTAATCTTCCGCCACTGTGCTTTCTTTACCTCCCTGCTAGCAGATCCCTCTGGCAAATGGGTCCCAACCTCAGCTCATTTCCTTCTTTCTTGGCGCACTGGTGGCATTTTTTCCTTCTCTTCTCAAAGGTCATGGCTAGTCTCCGCTTCTCTCTTCTCTCTGGCACTACCTCAGGCAGATCAACCCCCCCCCCCCCCCCCCCCCCCCCCCCCCCCCCCCCCCCCCCCCCCCCCCCCCCCCCCCCCCCCCGCCCCCCCGCTGGGCACTGCACAGCTCACCCCTCCTCTAAGCCTGATGCCAGGCACACACACCAGCTTGAGATTGAAAGATTCACAGTGCACCCGAACCAGCAGCAATAAGCTCGCTCGCTACTTCAAGACTGATGTTGGAGGATAAACCTTGCGTGCTGGTAATTTAATTTACTTTCTTAATTTACTTAATTTCTAAGTTAGTTAAGCACACGATCTTTTAGCCGGGGCGTGCGCCTGGGCTCTGACGAGTGGTGCGTCCACTTGGGAGCGCGTCGCGTGGCATGAAGGCACAATCTGCATGTCGCACAAGAATAGGCCGTAGTGGCCATGATGTATCTTTGTTCTTCAGTTATTTAAGAAAAGGAATAGAGTCAGAAAAAGCTGCGAAGTTTGCAGCGCAAAATTCCCTGAGTTCTTCTACACTCGCGTGAGTTCATTGTTTCCATCAATTAGTATCGGAGCCGTGCGACAATTCGGGGCAACAACCATGTCGACAAGCTCAGCACCGAGACGACAGCAGAGGCGTGGGCAGATGACACCACCACGTCTATCCGATGTTGACGCGGACAAACTACACCGAGTGGTCCACAGTAATGGAAGTTAACCTGCAGACCGCCGGACTGTGGGACGTCATCGAGTATGGAGAAGGGGATTACCGTGAGGCTCGGAACGCGCTGGCCGCACTTCTACGTGCGGTGCCGCTGGAGATGCAGGCGGGGATGGCAAGGAAGGCAACCGCTCAAGAGGCATGGGAGTCGATCTGCAGTATGCGGGTTGGAGTTCAGCGAACTCAAGTTCAAACCCGGCGAATGTGTTGAAGACTTCAGTCTCCGCATCTCGATGCTAGTGAACCAGTTGAGGGTACTAGGCGACGACGTCACCGACAAGGAGGTGGTGAAGAAGATGCTGCATACTGTTCTTGAGCACCTGGAGCAAGTGGCGATCTCCATTGAAACGCTTCTCGATCTCGACTCTGTGTCGATCGAAGAAGTAGTGGGACGCCTGCGAGCTGTGGCGCAAAGGAAGAAACCTGCCGCATCTCTAGTAACTGAAACGGGGGGTCGGCTGCTGCTCACGGAAGAAGAGTGGCTGATGAGGATGAAGTCCAAGGACCAAGGCGGTGCCGGCGGCTGCGGCAAGAAGAACAATAGAGGAAAAGGGCGCGGAGGAAGCGGCGGGAGATCGGGTTCGAACGACAAGTGCCACGCCTGTGGGAAGGTTGGTCACTGGGCCCGTGACTACCGATCCAAGCCCAAGAAAGAAAATCAGGCCCACACTGTCCAAGACGACGAACCCGCGCTAATGCTGCTGGAGGCGGGCGAAATTGAAATTCCTCAAGCGGCAAAGCTTTCGTCTTCAACTGCGCTGCCGCCGCCGCGACCAGAGGCAGTGAACTTGGTGGAAGAGAAAGTCTTTGTGCAGTTAAGTGACGAAGAGAAGAGCGAGTGCCGGAGGTGGGTGCTCGACACCGGTGCCACGAACCACATGACGGGTGCCCGCGCAGCATTCTCCGACATCGACCACAACATCAGCGGCACTGTCAGGTTCGGCGATGGGTCGGTGGTGAAGATCGAAGGGATCGGGACGGTTCTCTTCAATTGCAGGAGCGGAGAACAGCGAGCATTTGCAGGAGTCTGCTTCATCCCAAGGCTCACCACGAACATCACCAGTCTGTGACAGCTCGATGACAGCGGATTTCAAATCATGGTCGATGGAGGCGTGATGAAGATTAGAGATGCAGAACGTTGTCTTCTCGCTAAGGTGGCCAGATCAAGCAATCGGCTCTACACGCGCTACATCGACATTGCGCCGCCGGTGTGTCTAGCAGCAAAAGGGGGCAGAGAGCGCCTGGCTGTGGCATGCCAGGTTCGGCCACCTCAACTTTCCAGCACTCCATTGGCTGGTGCGGGAGGAGATGGTCCGCGGACTGCCGGATGTGGAGTGGGTGAATCAACTCTGTGGCGCGTGCTTGGCCGGGAAGCATCGCCAGTCACCATTTCCCCTGAAGACTTCATACCAAGCGGAGAAAGTTTTGGATCTTGTCCATGGTGATCTCTGCGGTCCGGTTACATCGGCAACCCCAAGTGGCAGCAGGTATTTCATCCTCCTTGTTGACGATCACATCAGGTTCATGTGGCTGCTCACACTGCGATCAAAGGATCAAGCTGCCGAGGCAATCAAGCATTATCAGTGTGTGGCCGAAGCAGAGACAGATCGGAAGCTCAGAGCTTTCCGCACCGACAGAGGAGGAGAGTTCACATCAAGTGACTTTGCAGAACACTGTGTCCAGCACGGTGTACGCCGGCAGCTGACGGCACCCTACACGCCTCAGCAGAACGGCGTGGTGGAGCGCAGAAATCAGACTGTGGTAGGCACAGCCCGGAGCATGCTGAAGGCAAAGGACTTGCCTGCTTGGCTCTGAGGAGAGGCAGTGATGGCGGCGGTGTATGTGCTGAACTGATCACCGACGAAAAGCGTGGAAGGGAAGACACCATTTGAAGCGTGGTACGGCAAGAAACCAGCTGTAAGTCATCTCCGCACTTATGGCTGTTTGGTCTATGTCAAGAACAATTCTCCCAATCTGAAGAAGCTAGATGATAGAAGTACTTGTATGATTTTCATCGGATATGAGAAAGTTTCAAAAGCATACAGGGCTTATGATCTAATCATGAAACGTGTTCATGTGACACGGGACGTGGTGTTCGATGAGCAAGGACAATGGGACTGGAACAGAGGAGGTGACCATGGAGAGCAAAACAGCGATGATGACACGTTCACGGTGGACATGGAGTACACCACCACATACCAAACCGTGTCGACGCAAGAAGACGTTGGCACACTGCAGGAAGAAGAGGCGGCTCCTCATTCTCCCCCTGCGCAGCTCACGATGCCGCAGGCAGGAGGAGGCAAGGCCCCACGAGAAGTGGAGTTCATCTCGCCTCCGACGCTCAACGGGGATGAACTGGATGCTGATCATGACGATGACGCTCCACTTCGGTTCCGGAAGCTCGACGACATCATTGGACATGCATCACCACAAGGACTGGCACCTAGAGTGTTGGCCCAAGAACTACACGCTGTAAGTTCTGATGAACCCGCATCCTTCACTGAAACTGAATAGGATCCACGGTGGCGAAGAGTGATGCTGGAGGAGATGAAGGAGAGAGGACAATGGCACTTGGCGCCTCACTGATTTACTGCAAGGGAGGCGGGCGATCGGCCTCAAGTGGGTGTTCAAGGTGAATAAGGACGAGAGGGGAGCTGTGGCGAAGCACAAGGCACGTCTCGTGGTGAACGGGTACGCGCCACGTCAAGGGATCGATTACAACGAAGTGTTCGCACTGGTAGTGCGACTGGACTTGGTGTGCCTTCTCATCGCTCTTGCGGCGCATGAGGGATGGGAGGTGCACCACATGGACGTGAAGTCCACGTTCCTCAATGGGGAACTTCAAGAGGAGGTGTACGTCGAACAGCCGATCGGCTTTGTGAGTGTCGGCAACGAGCACAAGGTCCTGAAGCTATGCAAGGCGTTGTACGGGCTTCACCAGGCACCGAGAGCTTGGAATACCAAGCTTGATGAAACCTTGGTAGCGTTTGGCTTTGGAAGATGTCCATCAGAACTTGCCATCTACACAAAATGCTGAGGTTTAGAAGGCAGGTTGGTTGTCGGTGTATATGTTGATGATCTCGTGATTACAGGAACCAACAGGAAGAACATTGAAGAATTCAAGAAGGAAATGGCAAAGACGTTCAAGATGAGTGATCTTGGTTGGCTCCACTGCTATCTTGGGATAGAAGTGAGACAGACGGCAGAAGGAATTTCACTCAGTCAGAGAGCTTATGTGGCCAAGATTCTGGAGAGAAGTGGGATGACTGGGTGTAATCCCTGTCAAGCTCCAATGAAGATGAGACTAAAGCTCAGTAAACACAGCACTGAGAAGCCGGTGGATGCAACAAGTTACAGGAGTATTGTTGGCAGTCTCAGGTATTTAGTCAATACTCGTCCAGATCTTGCTTATTCTGTTGGTTATGTCAGTCGATTTCTGGAGGAGCCAAGAGAGGATCACATGGCAGCTGTCAAATGCATTCTGTGATATGTAGCTGGAACCAGTGATTGGGGCATCTGGTTTGGTAGAGGGAAGCAGAAGGAAGCTTGCCTGAATGGGTTCAGCGACAGTGATTATGCAGGTGATGTGGATGAAAGGAAGAGTACTACAGGAGTGATATTCTTCCTTGGAACAAGTCCAGTTACTTGGCAGTCGATGAAGCAGAAAGTGGTTGCTCAATCGAGTTGTGAAGCTGAATACATAGCAGCCGCAAATGCTGCCTGTCAAGCATTGTGGCTGAGTAGAGTGTTGGCTGAAGTACAAGGAACGAGCCCCAAACCTCCTCTGCTAAGAGTAGACAACAAATCTGCTATCGCATTGATCAAGAATCCATTGCTCACTGGACAGAGGAGACACATTGAAGTTAAATATCATCTAGTCCGTGAGTGTGCAGAGAAGGGTCTGATCGAGGTGGAATACATCAGAACAGATGATCAACTGAGCGACATCTTAATCAAGCCGCTCGGAAGAATCAGAGTTCAGGATCTCTGCTTGAATATTGGCCTGATCAATGCAGATGTTGGGCACGGCAAGGATTAGGAGGAGAATGTTGGAGATAAACCTTGCGTGCTGGTAATTTAGTTTACTTTCTTAATTTACTCAATTTCCAAGTTAGTTAAGCGCACGTTCTTTTAGCCGGGGTGTGCGCATGGGCTCTGACGAGTGCTGCGTCCACTTGGGAGCGCGTCGCGTGGCATGAAGGCACGATCTGCAGGTTGCGCAAGAATAGGCCGTAGTGGCCGCGATGTATCTTCGTTCTTCAGTTATTTAAGCAAAGGAACAGAGTCAAAAAAAGCTGCGAAGTTTGCAGCGCAAAATTCCCTGAGTTCTTCTACACTCGTGTGAGTTCATCGATGTTGTGTTTCGATCAACTGACGCCGGGCTCTGTGATTCAGATCTACGCAAGGGATTCCAGGGACACGAACAAAGCTACACGAACAGCTGATGTGTGGCCAACGACTTGTAACTCGGCTCTCCACATCACCATTACCATGCATAAGGCTTCCATGGTGGGCTCGGTCTAACGCTCGATTCGTCACAGCTTCAAAGGGGAAAGGAGCAGGAAGGGTTGGGCATTCTCACAGCAGACGGAATCAAAGAACCGAGGCAGGATGCTGACAGATTGGCAAAGACGGAAGGTGACTGCTTCATGAACACTTCGCGCACTGCTCCTGGAACGACACGATTCCAACATCTCCACGTTCCTACTGTTCTGCTCAAGGCAACGAGATGTGGCTTTGGCAACTGAGGACGGAAAGCAACACGGCGAAGGAAATGTAGGATTACGAAGTTGAAGACTCACTGGTGAAGGCTATGCGATGGCAGAGCACTAAGTTGCGAACAGGAGACCCCTAAACTCAGTCATCCGTGCCTGGAACAAAATTAGTTAGTGCTGCGGTAAACGGTGAGGTTGGAAGATCACAAGGAGGAAGGGCTCATCCAGTAGTACATACTTCGCCCACCTCACCGCCAAGGATGAAATGTCAGCAATGCATGCGCTGGACGAGTGTCAATGCAATGTTAGTGTTTCACAGCTGAACTGGATTAGAAGAGACAAAGATATTGGCCAAAAGGTGCAGCATGCAACACTAATGATGAAATGCATTATATCGGCAGGGACAGCTCATCGGAGAGCAGGTTGTGGACGAGGACTCAATTCAGTGGTGACCTTAACACCATCAAGAAGAACAAACGAAGGTTCAGCGAGACAGAATTTGGGCTGTTACAGTGCACGAATGTAGAAGAGGATCAGAGTGACTGGCCCTGTTTGGCACAGCTTATTTTCAGCTTATTTACAGAAATAAGCAGAAATTGTGCCAAACAGCAAACTTATTTTACAGCTTATTAGTTCAGCAGCTTCTTAGAATGAACTAAACAGCAGCTTATTTTTCAGCTGCTTTTCACCAGCTGGAAAAATAAGCTGCTTTTTTATTAAGTTCAAGCTGTACCAACAGCTGGAAAAATAATCCACTAGCCAACCTTAGTCCTATACCTTTTATCTCTAAAAGTAGAGAAGTGTTATGGTGCTTGGGAGGAACTAGAGGTACCTCCTCTTTCTTAATTAATCTCAACCATTGATTTTTAAAAATGGGTGCCGGACTCACCATTTTGGAACCTTTAACTAGATATCTCCCTATTTTTAACCATCAGATCTGATCAAATGAACAAATATGGTTAACTCCAAGCATAGTAACATCTCTATTAAAAGTATCATTTTTTTTTGTCAGGTGCTTGGTGTTTCATGTATCGTAAAATAACATCATGGCGTAGATAAGAATTATCTTTTCCCCTTTGTCATTACTTGCTCAGTTTGTTAGTTAAGCGAAGTACTTCTTTCCACATCATTGTATATTGTCTCGCTCCATCCACAAAAGAGCCATTTTTTGTTCTGTATTGATAGTGAGAAAAAACAAAAAGATGCTGTCAACATCTAGGATTCTGTGTTCTACATGTCCTTAGTTCATTCTCGTTTTGGCATATTTCTTTACTCCACCATTTCAAAAAATTCATTTTTTTGATTAATTTGGCACATGCCATTACAATTTTGCAAAATTTGAAATATGCTATTCGGGCCCATGTGTCATACACTTGCAGGCCCCCCTGTAAGTGACACATTAATGGCACATTTCAAAGTTCGCAAAATTGTAATAGCATGAATCTAAGTAGCCCTTTACTTTTTTATAGCTTATCATCACAGGGAAGCTTATAGTCAAAGACATGCAAAAAGCATCAAAACTGTGGGCTAGTGGGGATTTTCTAGCTTATTGAAGTTTCTTGTTTTCCTCCTGATTTTGGTCAAATTCTTTGAAAGCTGGAGGAATACACCATTAGAATCATACACATGGTGACTATATGTTGAATAATTGAACCATTGTTTTTGTATTTTAACTTTAGAATGCAACAGGTGTAACTTCCAATGGATCAACAGATAGTTTATTACATCATTGCTTATTAATTTAGCTACTGCCTTGCAATATATCACATACCATAATCTGCACTTGCATTCTATAAGGAGCTTTCCTTGTTTGCTACTTCAGAGCTCAGAGTTTTCCTTCTCCACATGGGGCATGCTTGAACTTGCAGTACGCCCATCATGGTTGCCCTGCCCAAGGAAGTCAAAGAAGGGGATCTTTACATCAACATTGTTATTGGTCCGGCTGATGACATGTGTGGTCTGGATGATGACATGTGCTTTTGACTCGGTTTCTTAATTGGGCCTTTCTTCTTGAAGTTTTGCAGCAATTGGGCTTTGGGAGGTGCTGGTGTAATCTTATCAGTCTGCTGCTCTCCACTTTTTCTACTTAGGTGCTAGTTAATGGGCAGCCGGGTAGCTTCACTCATCATCACAGAGGGCTTCGCCATGGAGATTCTCTCTCCCCTATGTTATTCATTTTAGTGATGGACGTGCTGAACTCTCTCATTACTAAAGCATCTCAGTAAGGCCACCTCCAAGCTTTGGCTGTTCGGCAAGCTCAACATCGCATCTCGTTTTATGCTGATGATGTTGTTATCTTTCTAAGGCCAAAAGCAAGAGATTTGTCAATTGTACAACAGCTGCTGCATGTGTTTGGCACTCTTCTGGCAATATTACAAAAAGTTCCGTAACACCAATTCACAGCAGGGAGGAAGATCTTGCATTAGTTGCTGAGTTGCTACCTTGCGAGATTGTGAATTTCCCTTGCAGTTATCTGGGGCTTCCACTTTCAGTCCGTAAACCGACAAAGCTGAGCTACAACCATTGATAGATAAAGTCGCCGATCATCTACCAAATTGGGAGGCTGCACTTGAACCGTGCAGGGGGACTGATCACTGTGAAATCAGTGCTCACAGCAGTCCTCGTTTATCTCCTGACAGTCCTAGATCTGCAAAAATGGGCTATAAAAACCATTGACAAGAGGAGAGGGTTCCTTTGGAAGGGGCATGAATTAGCTAATGGTGGCAGGTGTCTAGTATCTTGGAACAGGGTTCAAAGACCGTTGCAATATGGTGGCCTTGGCATTCACAACCTAGAATTGTTGGGTTTGTCTCTTCGCATGAGATGGTTATGGATAGAGAAAACGAATGCCCCCCCCCCCCCGTCCTTGGAATGGCTTTTCATTGATGTTCCACACAATGCACATGTTATGTTTAATGTGGCTGTAACTACTAGGGTGGGCAATGGACAATCAACCAAATTTGGATTGACGGTGGCTCGAAGGCAAAACCATTGCAGAAATTGCACCACATCTCTTCAATAGTATCCCTAGGAGAACGACCAAAAAGAGGACAGTGGTGCAGGCACTTTCAAACCGAGTTTGGGTTTCTGATATTAAAGGTGTTCTCACTGTACAGATTTTGGTAGAATAACTCTTGATATGGAACTTAGTTGAAGGTATTGAGCAACAACCAGAATCTGAGGATCAGCACATTCGGAAATTTTCAAAAGATGGGTCTTACTTGAGCAAGTCGGCATATAATGCATTTTTCATGGGGACAATCAGATTCGCACTTTGGAAGCGTATTTGGAAGTCTTGGGCTCCATTACATTGTAAGTTCTTCATGTGGCTTGCCACTAATAATCGGTGCTGGACAGTTGATCGCGTTGCAAAGAGGAATATGCCTCATCCTGCAGCCTGCCTCTTCTGCAATCAAGATGACGAATCAATACATCATATGTTATTATCATGTGTTTTCTCAAGGCAGATTTGGACGGAAAATTCTGCATCGCCTTGGATATTCATCTTCTGCACCACAGCTTGCAATCCGACGTTTTTCGAGCTGGTGGAGCAGTGCTAGGTATTGCTTCCCTAAAGAGTTTAGAAGAGGGCTTAACACGCTGGTCATTGTAGTTGCTTGGGAAATCTGGAAGCACCGAAATGACTGCATGTTCAATAGTGTGCAGCCGATTGTATCAGTGGTATTTCAGAAAGTTGAGCAAGAAGCTGATCTATGGTACCAGGCTGGAGCTGCACGCTTGCAGGATCTGCTCTCCCGGTCATTGCCTTCAATCAATTAATTATCAGAGCATCACATGGATGGTGGCGCATCTGGTCTGCCCAGAAGTTAGTTTAGTTGATTCAAACTTGTGTGTGTGTGTGTGTGTGTGTGTGTGTGTATGGGTTCTGGTTGGGGGGGGGGGGGGGGGGGGGG
>BCLH01000455.1:77139-146090 GCA_001602315.1 Zoysia pacifica
TTATACATCTATGATCTATCCATTCTTTATGTGGTTCTTTATCTCAATCCACGTATAAAGTAAAATTGATCGAGATAATTAATTAATTTTTAAGTAATATACATATGACTCCAACAAATAAAAGACTACCATTAAAAAAATTTAACTAACTACAAGTAATCTCATGAGAATATAAAATATTAATAATCTCCACAAAATATTGTAAAATCTAGTCAATTTAATAATCAAAATCACAAGAAATATATCGTGTACATTGATCTCATATATATTTAAAGTAAAAATTAATCAACTAAACAATAAATATAGGATAACAAGGTAGGAGACATTTAATCTCAGAAATATTAAGAGTCACTACAAAAATTATAAATTTTAGTCAATTGAATCATCAAAATCACAAAAACCTTAAGAAACCCTAGATATTAGAAAATCAAGATTATATGGTTTAAATTGCAAACAAACTTCAATCAAATAGTTGGAGGAACATCCACATACCTCTAAAAACAAGCTCCACCCCAGAAAACAGGATCAAAACCATTCCTCCCACCTATCGCAAATCACCTCGTCGCTGCGCCGTGCCTCTGTTCTGAGGATGTCGTGAGAAATAAGGCGCGACGGGGCTGTCCCTTGTATAGGGTCAGCTAATGCAGACGGCTCTCTTAAAATTATGCTTGCATTTAAGCTTCTAAGCGGCATATAAAGTCTACCACCTGCAAAAATGCTACTAAGTGCATGCGGCTCTGCTAAGTAATCCTCCGCGTTAGAAAAACCATTTCTGTAGGCAGTTGGTTACGAGAGAGGCGTCTGCATTAGTAGCATTTTTGCAGGCGATGAATTTCCTCGGGCCCACCATCTACCTAGTATGGACGGATTTTTTTTGAAAACCACCTACATTTACCTAGTGAGGTTCGGAGACAAATGCTTTTTATAGTAGTGATTATTGAGAGTGCCCTAACAAACTCAATCTGGAATGCTCGCACCGACGCACTACTGATTCATGCACGCGCGCTTGTACGCCCTGAACATGTTCAAGTGACGCAAATCAGCAACAGAGCCGAAGCTTGTGTGTAGCGCCAGAGGAAAAGGAAAGGGTGTTGACTAGGACCCGCAGAAAGAGAGACAGAACGCAGCACCTTCTGTCATCCGGCTTGGGCGATCGCATACACTGCATGTCTCTGCATGTCGGATATTTACGATGAGCAGTGTTGTTTTTTTTCTCTACTTTTTACTTTTAAAATATTTTAAACTCTGACCTTTGAGCTGTAGTTGTGTGTGGATTTTACACCGGCATTAAAATAAACCCTCATTCAAAATAACAAAGATTCCTCCGAGACAAGATAATAAAATTTGTCAGTTTTAAAATAAAGCTTTTTACATATTTAAAACAAAAATATTTAAACTTGAGTTTAGCACTTGAGCCACCTTTCATCTTTGAAATTACCTTTGCATGTATATATTGTTAATAGATAGTGCGTCGTTTGAGTTGTCTATGGAGGAGGTGGGTAATCTTGGTGTTTGCTTCTGTTTGTTGTTTATGCTGCTGTTTCAGATATTAGATTCTCGTTAGCCATGTTCCGCTTTGTGATATTTAATACTCCCTCGGTTTTTTAATTGATGTCGCCATTAAATTTTAAATTCAACTTTGACTATTTATTTTATTCAAGAAAATTTGATAAATTATATATATTTTTTATAATTTGATTTATCATTAGAGTTATTTGAATCACAACTTAAATTTTTACACATTCGAGCAAATTGTTTGAACAAGACGAATGATCAAAGTTAAATTTAAAAGTCAACGGCAACATCAATTAAAGAATGGAGAGAGTAAGTTTTATGTATGATCTCATTGAAATAATTTATCTTATATTTGTTTACTTATTCTGTTATGGTTTATTCATTGATCATCTGTGATAAACGTGCTCGCCAACCTTTTGGAATTAGTAAAAGTACGTAAGATCGGGTCTTATCGAAAGGTAAAAAATCTCGATTATTACAATATCTTTGAGGGTGGACTCCTTGCCACATGGCACCTTCTAATTCATCGGTTGGTTGACTTCTTGCCATGTTGATTCATTTCCTCAGTTGATATGATTGATTTTCACTTGCAAACACATTTCTTGATATGGTTGAACTATATTATTGGAAATAAAATAGTGCAAAAAATGATAAATTTTCTTTATTTACCGAGAATTATTGACGGTATAAGTGGTACTTAAGTACCGTTAACAATAGGCCTGCAAGAAACCACGGGTGGCCATCCTCTGCATGTTTGACTAGTTGGCTGATGCAAATGACGTACAAACACAACTGTTCAGACCTGGCATCCGTCTCTCTCAAGCCTATAAAGAGCCGGTCCTCCCTTGCCTCAATCGGCTGGTCAATTGCGCATTAAAATTGATTAAAAATGCTGTTTAAAAATAAATTGAATTTACCATGTGTTACTAATTCAATTGGGGAAGGTGGCCATTTAAGTGGCCAAAACAGCATTGTAGTATATGCTCCTGGTATTGTCTGCTTTCACGTACTATGCTGGAAGCCGACGGCCAACAGCTTGGCTTGTGGAAATCGTCACCAGCCTAGTTCATGGCCTTGGAGGGCCGGTCCACTGCCGCGGCGGCACAATCAAGCGGGCATCATCATTGCTGAATGTATTCTTGCCACACAACACGTACTTCAGCTCGCTTAACGGCGTGACCGCCATGCAAGAGCACTTTCTATCGCTGAAGGAGATCTAGACACCTTAAACTAAAATGTAGACACACAGAGAGAGACGGCTGGTGGGCGTGGAGAAAATAAACAATCTTTATATATTAAAGCGCAAGCATTCTCTCAATCTTCGTTGCGTCACGTTGTGAGACCCTCTCAGAAAGGAGTGTCTATATGCCACCTGTACCACTCTCTGGATCGGTAACTGGTACGCACATTCAGAATAAAGTGGTATTTATTACACGTACTTTATTACATCGCATTACTCAGCCTACGAGATTCGACAAACAAGTCTAGAGTATAAGTATGAGTCGGCACAGCGATTCTAAACAAACCACACCTAATCTATACACACACCACATGCAACTTGATGACGGACGAGACTTCTACTCTTCGTAGTCAGCATCTTCTTCGTCATCCTCATCTTCTGAGAAAAATAGCAACAACGGAAAAAGTGAGTACAAAGGTATTCAGCAAGTCCCAACAAGAAATAGGTAAGAGGTTTCGCCGTAGCGAAGCAAAGAAAGTTTGAGGGTTAAGTTTTGCGAAAAGCAAGTTTTTATGCCGACTTCCTATCAGCATAGGATTTAAAGAATAGAGAAAAGCAGTAGAGTAGACATGGGGAAGGTTTTCACTCCTCCTTGCAGTTTCTAAGTTTTATATTGGGCGTAGGCACTCTCGTGCCGGCCCTAGGCACACAGCCACACAATTTCAAAAAACAGGTAGCTACACCCACTCACACATCAAGAAAGTATATAAAATCTAATTGTATAGTAGTTGAACAATAGCATGTCAATACCATGACAATGACCTATCTGAAAGGATTTTTTTTAACTCTGCAAAGGTTGTACACTGTACTCACAGGTTATGCTACTCTTGATCATTAGAGTTTCATAACGCATATCTCACATCTACGCAGTTTTCTACAGATTCCACCTAAGGTGCAACACAGGGGCCATCCCTCAAGGTTTTCCAATCCACCTATAACGCGTCGGAACATTTCCGGAGCCGGGTCGTGAATATTCACCGCATTCACGCCTTTTCCTGGTCCCCTCCAATCCTGGATATTACCAAACTAGGGGCTAGGTTCCCTTCTCCGGTACCCTTATGTTTTCATTACTGACCCCCTAGTGGTTCGATGTGGAAAGAATACGTAGAGGGAATAGGTCCTGCCCAAAATGTACAGGTTCTGTGGTTGTACGGAAATTACTATGTCGAGCGCTAACGAACCAGTCTTTATATGGCAGGGGTGGCGATCTCGTCTACGGCAGGTGGACCATAGCGAAGCCTACACACCTATCACCATCAGCTCAGGTGAGCCTCACCCCACGGCCAGAAATATTCGCTCTTCACCTAGCACCAGTTGTTCTAATCTCGCCCCTTTTATTTATACTCACACCACCAAACTCTTTTAATTTATTTTGCAAATTAATGGTATATGGTGTGGCAGTGCAGAACACCGCAGATGAGATCCTAAGCGGTTCTAGTAACAAGGTAGCATCCGTTCCGTAAAACTAACTAGGAACAGAATTTCTATAGTTATCAAAGACATGTCGGTAACGGTTTTCAAGGAAAGTATTTATATCTATACAGCAAGTAACTGACATAAATATAAATACCTAAGATCAAGTAGGCATTAAACAACACAATGTTTAACACATTTCAAAACAGGCAAGCATCGCGAACTATAGGCGTGGTAATAAAACTTGGGTTCAATGGGCTTATGAAGGGTTAGGACTTGCCTTCAGTTGCTTCTTCGAGGTCCACTTCAAACTTGGGCTCTTCGGGCTCTTCGGGTTCTTGGACGGCTTCAACTTCTTCCTCTTTTGCCACAAACAACAAACAACGAAACTACTAAGCAAAAGCTAAAATTGAAAAGAACAACCATCAATTAAGAGGTGGAGTTTGGATGAGTGAATAGGCTTGGTTTCGATGTTTGGGAGTGTGGGTCTAGGGTTTTGAGCGGGCTCTAGGGTTTATAGTGAGCTAAGTTTGATCTTCTACAATTACTATGAGCTTGGGTGAGTTCACTGTAATCTGGCTGTGTCCTAGACAGGATTCACGGTGAAACTGCCGTGTCTATCCTAGGGTTCATGGTGAGATAGTCGTGAACTGGCCGAAGTTCACGGTCATCTGGGTTTCGCCCGTGTCCAGAGCAGTGGACGCTCGTGTCCACCCCTGGGGACACACAGGATGACAGACACAGGAGAGTGACCATGTCCGTGGTCCTAGGACACGAAGTGTGAACCGTGTCCGAGATGACCGTGCAAGTTTAGGTCTGATTCGAAGATTTTCTTAGCTAGGGCTCTTTGTGGGACATATCGATGGGGTCTACGATGCTGTGGCTGTGAACTAACTAGGATTCATAGTGGATTGGGACAGTGCCAGTGTCCAGGGTTCGGGACACGGTTAGGTGTCCGTGTCTCTCGCTCTTGGACATAGGATGATTTCCGTGTCCCCGAGAAATGTGGAAGTTAGGTCGTGTGCCCACTTTGCAGCTCTTTGGTGAAGTGTGGCAGCATTGCCTATGGCCGTGTGGCTAGGGAATCATCACAAGTATTTGTGGTTTGGGCCAGGCCCGTGTCCAAGGTGATGGACACGGGGAAGGGACTGTGTCCCCAGCTCCTGGACATAGGGCAAGGACCGTGTCCAACGAGTTCGAGGTCAATCACGCTCAAACTAAGGTTTTCACTAACCGTGTAACTCTGTGACGTGTGCAATGTGATCTAAGGTCCATTGGTCAGGGACCTGGACCATGAGCATGATCTAGCCGATGTGGAACGGGTAGAACATGCATTGGGCATGCCGGCCGCGCTCCCAGCATGCACCCGGACACGCACCGAACATGCCGACGCGTTCCCGGAGACTCCACTATGATTCCCATGCCGAGAACTTGTGTTCTGGACTCCCTGTGATCTAACCTAACTGGTGACGGAGTTGTGGTTTGCCAACAGTGGCTGCCGGAACCGAAACGCGACATGCCAGAGCACGCTCCGGACGCGCTCCGGCGCTCCTAGGCGCGCTCCGGCGCAGCGGAGCACGCAGCTCATTCTCGGCGCTGCAGAGCAAGGGGCTGCGCAGCACCGGTCCGAGATGTTTCTCTGCAAGTCCGCGACGGTTATGACGCGCACGACCTCGCCGGATTATCATGGCACGGCGGCCGGCGACGTGGCGGCACGGTGCACGGCGGAGGCTCACGAGGAGGGGCTAATCGAGGGCTCTTCCGGTACTATGGCTTACTCGAGAAGGTGAAACTCGACAGGGTGAAGCTACACATGCGAGGAATTTGAAGATGGTCGCTGGATTTGCGAGCTCGCCGGAAATAGCGGATGGCGGCCGAAGTTGGGGAAAGCGCAAAATTAGCGGCGGCAAGGGGAAATTTTGGTGAGGAAAGCGAACTCTCACCTTCACGGAGGTGCGGCGAGGCGTGGGGACGCGCGGGCGCGGCGTGGGGACGGCTTTATAGCCGGTGGAGAGCGAGCTCGGCGCAGCGGTGAGCTGGGGCGGTCGAGCGGCAACTCTTGGATGAATTCGACAGCTGCGTGGCCGGTCTAGGCGTCGTGGCAGCTCGGCGTGCAGCCAACGTGAGGCCCGCGCGGTCGACATGTGGGCAGAGCGGCGCCCGAACTTCAACCTTGCCGTGGAAAAAGCCGCCGCCTTCTGGGTATCCACGGCGTCACCTCCTCTCGCTCGGGCTGGGGCCAGAGACTAACAGAGAGGTACGGCGCCGTCACCACCTTCCTGGAGCGCGACACACCGGTACGGCCAGCTGGGACAGGCCTGCCCCGTCGGTCTCCGCAGGCGGCGCGCCACTCCGAGGAGGAAGACGACAGGGAGGAGCGCAGCTGGGCCAGAGGGAGAGAAAGTGGGATGTAGGCTGGGCCGGAGGAGAGAAAAAGGAGAGGAAGTGGGCCGGCTTGGGAAAAGGGTTTTGGCCCACTAGTCAAATTCAAATTTTTCCTCCTCAATTCCTATTTTTTATTTCTAATATTTTCTTACTTGGGATTTTTTGGGGTAAAGATTCCAAACTCCGAAAATCAAATTCGAGGCAAAAAGAAAAATCAATCACTGGTCAAACTCCAAGTTTTAAGTTTCAAAATTTTGAATTTTATTAAGCTATTTCTAGCTTTAGTTCCTTTTAAAGAAAAATTTTAAAATTGGCCTAAACTAGATTGTCAAAGAAAGAATTTTTTTTTAAAACCCCCTCTTTACTTAACATGAAGTTTGGATGTGACACACATCACTCTAAAAAATATTAACCGTCGGATTAAAATCTAACGGTGGATATTAGATAGAGAAAAAAAATTTTCTCCGATCAATGTAGGAGCGTGCTTCTACTTAGTGAGAGCAGGCATGAACAGCCATGCCATCGCCTTAGCTTTTCTAGGTTTAATATAAAATTTGACTATGGTCATTTAATTTTTTATAAATTTCATATATTATAATTTTCTTTATCATTAAAGTTATTTGAATCACAACTTAAAATTTTATATATTTGAATTAATGTTTTAGATAGGTTGAATAGTCAAAGATGATATTAAAAATCAATAGTAAACAATAATTTATAAATAGAGAGAATATGTGGTAGTACACATGGATAATGGCATAGATATAAAAAATTAACTATAACTGTTTTGTTAAATTAAATTTACTTTTGCTATAAATTCAATAGAACTATTTTAAAAGATATAAGAGAAGTTCTTATAAATTTATTCTACTTATATGTTTTGCAAGTATGTGCTACAATTAAAGACTTTTATATGTAATAAAAATGTATATTTAGATAACTTAAATTGTTTTATCTATTAAAAATACTCTTTGATTACTACTAGAACTAAGATTCAATCTTTTTCCCGTTTATAACTCCGGTCTAAAAAATAGTAGTTTTGAACGCAATGTTTTAGTCAAACATTGCCAATATAAATTAGAAATAATTTTAAATTTATTAAGTTACAAAATTAGAAATAATTTGTTTTAAAAATACTTTGTTAAAAGTGTACTGATGCTAATTTTTATTAAATATTTTATAGATAACAAGGGTCACACTTATGATTTGAAGACTATATCGACAACTTATTTTTGAGACTGGAGTATATGTTTATGAAACTTTGTTATTTATATTAAGACAACTATAATTCTATTTATTAAATAATAAATTTAAAATATATTACTTCAACTAAAGATGCACAACAAAAACATACCGAACCAAACCAAACCAAATAAAAAGTAAGTTCAACCCACTCCAGCCTATCCCTCAAACTATTGAGTTGGAACCGGTTTGAACCCATTAATAAAAAATTGGTTCCTAACACAGTAAACTTGTTGGATTTTCCCTAGAAAATAATTGCACTTGGGATTTGAGAAACGGAGAGTCTGAAGAATACAGATTATTAAGGGGGACATATTTAACTGTGAATTAAAAAAGTTAACAATTTCCACAGCTGAAAAATCTGTACAGAAATTTGTGCTAATGAGACAGTAAAAGATATTTAACTGTGAATTAAAAAAGTTAACAATTTCCATAGCTGAAAAATCTGTACAGAAATTTGTGCTAATGAGACAGTAAAAAAATCTCTACCATTTTCAAAAGAACACATTCCAGTCCCCAGAGAAAGTTTGTTCAGATGATCGCCAACCAGAAGCGTTTCTTCACAGGGAAAATGAAAAGCTAAAACGACAGTACAGCTCTCAATAATCAAGATCCTTATTCAAAGCACAGCTCTCAAGTCATGTCGTTCATGAGAGCTAACATTCAAATCTATCCATAGTAGGTTCATCCATTAAATTGTCACAGATTGAAGAATTGCAGCATCTAATACAAGCTTTCGCCTTGCATTATCAGAACAGAAGCAAATTAATTAACACATGAAAGATGACGGACGCCTGTTGCCGTCGTTGGCGTGGAGGAAGTGCAGCACTGCCAGGCTCTTGCACCGCAGGCACTTGGCCTGTTGCTCCTCCCTGGACATCATCACATATATCAGACACCGCGGACACCCGAACACACCACCATGGGCTTCGCTGGCATAGCTCACCAGATGGCCTGAGTAGGGCAGCGAGATAATACCAGACGGGGACGGGGTGACGACGATGGGGATTGAGCGAAGGAGAGCGGCGGCTAACACAACGACATCAACTCTAACCCTAGTCAAAGCAATATGGAAGGAGGCGAGCTGCGAGCGCCGCCGCACCGCAGTTATGGGCTAGGAACCGGTTTAAGTCCGTGGGCTGGAACTCTTTCAATCCCAAAATCCGGAACCAAAAACTAATCCAAACCACACTGATTTCATACTCAACCCAAACCAAACCGGCCCCGTTAATATTTCAAACTGTTTTTAACCCACCCAAAAGAAACCAGAAATAAAACCAAACATTAAAACCGGTTCCCACCCAAACCGTTGCCAGGTTTAGCTGCGAAGTGCCTTTTGATATATAGGTTTATAAGGTCTGTGACTTTTTAAGTAGGTGGTCGCAGATATTACTATCTGTACCTAAAATTGAAAATAACAACGTAGAGCCATTGAAATCAGCAAACGACTTTCATTGAAAAAGAGAAAGCATCAGTGCTGCATTGTTGATATCAGCAACACAGCCACCACTAAAATTTATTTTTGTCTACGGTAGTGATTGTAACGACACAGTGGAGTACAAGCCATCCGTCCAGTGACTGCATAACAACGAGATCATAGCTGCTGAGTACCGAAAAGTCCGGAAACACCAATCACATTATTAATACAGATAAAAAGATTGAACACATGTATAGAAGCTCAACCCATGAAGCATGGTTGACGATCGAGCAGCCCCTTGGAGCCTTTGTTCTTGCACTTACAGCAGACAGGAAGCACCATAGCAAACACGGAGGGCATAGCTAACAGATTCTGTGTACTGCCACATGTCAGTGATCCCTCTGCACTGATTCCGTGCCGGTGCATTGGGCGTTACAGTCCTCAATGCAACCGGTGCATGGTGGCGATCAGCAGACCCGTGAACATTAGGGCTAGTGCCACGCAGATGGCAAATGCAAACATATCAAAGGCTGCAGTGCTGCAAGAAGCCATTGTCGGGTGATGGGGCTAACTAGAATAGCTGCACTAGATGTCCGTAGGAGTAGCTACTAGCAGACTGAGAGGAAAATTCTGGCATATGATGCTATTATAGGCAGTGAATGTGTGCCAAGGAATCAGTCCCCTGGCTACCTCGTAGTGTGCTCCTTGCATGAGTGTTTTTTGTGTCGGAAATGTGCTCCTTCAGCCCGCACAACGGTGGATTCAGACGCTCCACCGCATGGGCTCCCTGTCTAGCACAGCAACAGAACAACGTGAAGGATATTTCAGGTGTGGCGACAGGATCTGGAGCACAGCGTGTAGGCAAGACCAAACCGCGCACCACGGGTCCAGAGTGGATTTTGTAGAGGATGCGTGAGTTGTATAAAAGGAAGGGAATAGAATGAAGGGGATGAAAACAGATGTAACAAACTCCAGCTAATCGTTCTCCTCTGCCAACTCTGTCTACTATTCTATTCTTCTTACCCACGTCTCCTACCTGGTTCTCTTCCCTTCCACACGCCACTCTGCTAACACCTGATATCAGAGACACTACCGATCCGATCTGGAGCCCCATGACCACTTCACCAGGCTGCAGCATTCACTTGGCACCATGGACCCCAGCATCAAGCAGGCCATCGAAGAGCTGGCAAAGGTGGTGCACAGTGACTTCGACAGGAGGCATTCCACGACTAGAAATTGTCCTTGGATGAGCAGCTTGCAGCGGCTGAGCAGAAGTACAACAACCGTGTCTCCGCTCTTGAAACTGCAGCTGCTAACCTCCACAAATCCTTCTCGTCCTGGAAGCCGGAGGTCGAGCTTGCCATGTGCTCCCTCAAGCTTGACGTCGCGAAACTGAACAATCCTCACAAGCACGACATGGAGTCCTCAGATTCGGTAATCACGTTCAGGAACAGCAGTCTGGCCCCCAGTATACTAGCAGTCTGGATTCGGTAAGGTGTTCACCAAAATTCCTGAGCTGCCCAAGGATCTGTATGCTAGCAGTGCACGGCTGTTTTCCTGCTCTTTTGATCACCGTCCTGAGTTTTCCACTGCACCACAACTAGTTTTTTCTGACATGGGTTATCTGCATCGTTTGCTTAAGATGTCATTTCCTGAGTTTGATGGTGATAATCATCGCTTCTGGATTTCGCGTGCTGAGACACACTGCTGCAAAACATATTTATCCCGAGCCCCCCCCCCCTCCCCACACTCAAAATACAGGCGGTTGACAACAGAGAGAGATGTGGGCCCAGTTACATCGGTTGCTTGCATAATTATATTTGCTCAGGTGGACATCCTAACCATTCACCTGCACAAATATCTCCTTTTCTGCAGAAGGACAACATAAATCAACCGCCTGCTTTAAATTCATTTTCGCAAGCGAAGCTTTTCACAAACCGCATGCACCAATGCTAGCTTTATCACAGATTGGCACAAAGAAAATACCATCATTGGCGACGTCATATAAAAGCTTTCATTAATGATACATCAGAGATGAGACTTTATATATAGCCGTCTCTGATGTACCCACACCAGGACGCCTGTTGACTTCACATCAAAGACTGCTCTTTAAACGTGCGTCTCTCATGACCCACATCAGAGACGGGCTTTTGAGCCCGCGTCTCTAATGACTTCACATCAGAGACGGCTCTTTGAATGCACGTCTCTAATGGCCGATATCAGAGACGGGCCTTTGAACGCACGTCTCTAATGACTTGATATCAGAGATGGCTCTTTGAACACGCGTCTCTAATAACTTCACATCAGAGACCGCTGTTTTAACACCCGTCTCTAATGAGTAATATTAGTAATGGTTATTTGCCCGTCTCTAATGATTTCACATCAGTGACGTAAATTTAAAGACGGCTGCTGCCCCGTCTCTAATAAAGAAAAGCAGCCGTCTCTAATGATCTTTTTTGTGGTAGTAGGATCCACATGGACTTCGCTCACATGGGCTTCGTGCCGTGCCTGTCCGTTTGGTGGATGTCAATCCTTGTCATCCCTGATCTTCTTAGTGCTGAGGGTATCACTAGGATGTCACCATGTTGGTTACTTCCTGAAGCTTCTAGCTCACGCGAGCAGCTCTCCTCCCTATTCGCACGCATAGAGCATTTCCACTGGCCGGCAAATGGGTGTGCTTGTGAAACCAAAAAAGGAGCGTTGTCGGAGATGGGAGACGGCAACCCGTTGTGAATGTTAAAATTAGCACTCTGGGCCGTTGGGGCTTGGTGCTCTTCAGCCAAGGACGTAGAGAGAGAGATGGGCTTGCAGTCTTCATGCGTGATAGAGGAGAAGGAGATTTGGCCCAATCATTGGCTCTCGGGAGAATAACTTTAGAACTTTATAAGACTTGGTTGATTTGGCTTTGAAACAAATTGTGATATGATTGAGCCAGCATTCATCATTCTAATTTCTAAGAGAAAATGTGGGCTGTTATAGCTCATAAATGTTGAACAGGGTCAGAGTGAGCATGACTCAAGCTTATCCTATACCTTTATCTTTAAAAGTATCATTTTTTTTTTCTGGTCTGCAGGTGCTTGCTGTTACATGTATCATAAATAACATCATGGGGCGGGTAATAATTGCCCATTTCATTTTGTCATTACTTGTTTTTAGTTTGGCAGTTTTAGCGAAAGTACTTCTTTCCACATCATTGTATCTCATTACACTCTATTTACAAGCAGCCATTTTTGTTCTGTACTGACACAAAAAAAATATTGCTGTCAGCAACAAGGTTTCTGTGTTCTACGTATATCTCCTTGGTGACTTCATGTTTTAGCATATTCACTCCACCATTTATATTTTTATATATTTTATCATCACAGGGAAGCTAATAGGCATAGACATGCAAACAACACGAAAACTGTGGGAGTGGAGATTTTCTTTCTTCTTATTGAAGTTTCTTGTTTTCCTCCTGCTTTTGATCAAATTCATTCAAAGCTGGAGGAATACATCATTAAAATCACACATACGGTGACTATATGTCGAATAATTGAACCATTTTTTTGTATTTTAACTTTAGAACGCAACAGATGTAAGTTATAACAGATTAACACATAGTTTATTATATTATTGCATATTTATTTAGTTACTACCTTGCACTCTATCACATGCCATCATGTGCGCTTGCATTCTCTGAGCAGTCTCCCTTGTTGTCTGCTTCAGAGTTCAGAGTTTTCTTTTCCACACGGGACATGCTTTAACTTTCAGTACCCCATCATGTATAGTATTTTGCCTAGTGCTTGGTCCTTGTTTTCGGTTTGGCTATTTTAGAAAAGTAATTCTTTCGACATCACTGTATATTGTTTCATTCTATCTGTAAGGAACTATTTTTTTCTCTATTGATACAAAAAAAAAAAACAAAAATCTGCTGTCAATGACTAAGATTCCTGCGTTCCCCCGCATGTCCTTGGTGCGTTCTTGATTTGGCATATGTCTTCACTCCACCATTTGTGTTTTTTTATTTTATTTTATCTTCACAGGAAGCTGATAGGCATAGACAGGCAAGGAGCATCAAAACCATGAGTGACTGATAGTTTTAGCTGTGGAAGTTTCCATTTTGCACCTTGTTTTGGTCCAATTCTTCGCAAGCTCAAGGAGTGCATTGCGAGAAACATATGCAGGGTCTAAATATCAAATACTAGAACCTTTGTTTTTGGTATTTTAACTTAGAACGCCATCTTTTGTGCTTACATTCTCTGAGCTACCCCCCTTGTTTTCGACTTCATAGTTTTCCTTCTCCACTGGGGTATATCTTACAGCATTGGACTGAACCTATAAAACTGGCTCAGCACTCACATACTAGCTAGGTAGCTGCTGTATACCAAGAGCTGCATCTTAATTACGTATTAGCCATGGATTTCATCAAGCTCAAGGAGCATGAACACGCACGGAGACGGTGGACTCCGGCAACAAAGAGCATCAGAAGGATGAGAAGCACCAGCAAAGTTCGCACATGCATCCGATAGGTAATTACCTCAACTTTAACACTGCTCACATCGGGCCAGCATATATGGTACTTCCTACATCCCAAAATAAGTTAAGGTTTCAGTTCCGTGCCATCTACCTTTTACCAATAATTTCTATAGATTCGATTAACTTTAAAAATAGGGAAAATGGTGACCTTACACAAAAGTGAAAAATCCAAACTTTCTCTGCCTGGTGCTTCTGTTTTTATGTCAATGGTTGATCAGAGTTCAGGACGATGGTAGCATTTTGTGTGCTTGGAACACTTTGGCACAATGTGTCATTCGGATATTCATGTTTCTACATGTGTGTGTGTGATACATGCGCGCGCGCGCACGTGTGTGTGACTGACATCGGAATGAAATAATAATTGGGCACATCTGAATTTAATACAAAATAGAATAATTACTTAAATCAATTGACACCTTTTATTTATTTGATTTGTCGTCATAAAGTTATCAGAGCACGAGATATATCTCTTGCCTCTCAAAATCAATGTACATTGCTAACTATATTTGTGGTGTGTGGATGCTTCCTCCCAAGCTATTGTTTGACACACGGTAGGCCAGTGGGTGGTACTCCTGCATCACCCAATTAGTATGCTCAGGGGCCGCTGGCTTACAATAGCAGAATACGATAGTTTGCTTTGATCCAGTGGCTTAATGCATCATGCCACTTAGTCCACTATTATGGGTACTTCCTTACCTGATGCCTTCCAAAAGCCATCCTTTTTGAGACTCGCTTACTCCAGGTGTGGCTGGTCCATATGTTACCTCCACAATGAAACACTAATTTCTCTGAGGCAGCCTCTGCGTGTTGCAATCATGCATAAACAAGGAAAAACATGAGAAATTTTTTGGCCTCCTATGTATCATACCGCAGTGGGGCAAACTAACGAAATTGATAGAAATGGATAGATGTGCGGAGCACACATAGGCATACGGCCACCTGATATGAGGTGGTGTAGGTTGTGATTTATGAGTACCTTATCAGTGATAATTGCTGATGGAAGTGGCTGGTTGACAGCATGACCCATCCAGGCCTATTGAAATTAGACATGTAATGTCGTCTCATATATATGCTTATGTGCATGAGCATGAGGGAATTCAGGCTAACCTTGCTAGCTTAGTGAAAGTACGACAAACTTATAATCTATGTGTGTCCAATACAGCAGGGCCAACAACGTTGGGTGTGGAGCATTACAAGGAGTGGAGAACACACACAGAATATTTCATCTCAGTACTCTTGAGTCTACACCGGTGACCGTTTAGTTTGGTGGGCGTTGAAGCTAGCGTGTTCATTGTTGAAGAGCTACGGTTGCCTGTTCACAATTATTTCATTTTTCTTCAATTAGGACGTGCCATGAATGTAAACTGAACCCAACATTTGTGTGTGTTTATTGTTCGCTTGGTGCCTGTCTTTTTTTGTTTCGCTTACAAAGATGCCTTTGTCAATGATGGGGTTTTCAATGCATTATCTCCATCTTGCAGCAAGAATGTTTTCGTCTACTTGCTATACAAATGATGGCCCCTCCATAAGATGCTGGAGAAAAAATAAAAAGGGAATTGTATCAATAGATAAATTTTTAGTTCTCAATTACTAACTTGGATCTTGCGCATCTTCCCGTCACATTTCTTGCAATAAATGAAATATGGATATATAGAACTTTTGCTCTAGAAATGAAGTTTTTAGTCGAGAATATGAAAATCTAATTATCTTCCAGTCACATTTCTTGCATTTTCTGTTGAGGTGGCAACATAAGATGTATAGCTTCAATTCAAACTTCCCCTGATAAAATTTGTTATATTAAAACAAGATTAACAAGAAATTTCTCCTAAATCTTTTACATGACCATGGAACTTTCAGTACAAAGTTAAATTGTGCAGTCAATCATACAAATTTATGTCGCGACACAAGTGTAAAGGTAGCCTTTGTATTACAAAAGATATTGCTAACTGTTGGAGTATAAGTGAATTACTTGCCTTTCCCCATCAGCTTCAGCTTTTAAGGTTAACTGGTTGGTCATGCAATTCAATGTGGTATCAGAGCTAGAAGTCTCGAGTTCGAATCTTGGTGGACATGCACTACACCATTTCACAATCTTCCCGACACATTTTATAGTTGGTAAATGACACATTCACTGACAGTTAACATGTCGTTGCAGACTTTGCCGACAGATCGAAAACAATAGTGTTTGAAGCTCTCGAGGAAAGCTATGCCGACAGTTAATACATTTGCCAACAGATCGTGTGTCGACTAAAATTTTACATTCACGGACAGTTAATATAATCCTCGACGGTTAATCTTTACCAACATATTGACTTGTTTGCTGACACATAGGTTGTTGCAGAATCTATTCAGCAGCAATGTGGATTTGCCCCCCCCCCCCACTAAATTTAGAAGAACTGTCGGCAAAGATGTAACAGGATACCTCAATTTCATTACACTAATCACAATTTACTAACAGAATATCAGATCAATACTGGCATCCAATTGCATCTTGAGAACATATAACATAATATCGAGCAATCACATAACATATAGCAGCCAGAATACTGGCATCAGATTGCATCTCCATAAACATCTGAAGTTAGTACATGTTACAAGTGGTCATGTCATTACATTAATATCTAGTCTAATACCGCTAGAGCAGAATGTGTAAGACAATATTTAGTGCATACCACTTAAATCGTATAAACACAATAGTAACAATCCAGAAACTTTTAAGTTTGCACAAAAGGTTAGCAGTTGAGAACAACCATCTTACACTCCATAAAGTGGCCCCTCACAAGTATGCCACAGCTCCAAGTGGATCGTCAGCACCTTCACCCCTGTGAACACAACCAGCTGAGTAGTGTAGGCATCCGAGTTGTAGCATTGAGCACCCCATTGCATTTGCTGGTACCATAATCTGCATAGTCTGCAATCTTTAGGCATGAGAATTGAAATACGTGCATAATCAATCACAATATTTGAGACCATCATCTTTCAGACTGTCAAAAACTAGCCAACTCAAGCCAGAGCTACGTACACTTACAGAAAATTGTAGAAAAGTTGACAAGTGCATGATGCTGTAACCTTTATCCCAGTTTACCTCTTATAACAACTAGCTAAGTTACACGCAAAGGAAATTCACTAAAGTACATATCATTTTAATCAACCAGGAACCCGAAAACACACTGGGCTAAGTAATCATACATAGCGCATATATAATTTTAATCAACAAAACAGAAATATGATGGAAGAACTAGTAGAATAATCTCATATAGAACATATGTCCAGCCTAAGATCTAACCAATAAAAATAGAATATATATGTCAATATACAAAAAATAACATGGCTGAATGACAAAGGGTTCCCTGATACAATACCTTGATGTTGAAGCGCAATTGTCTCTGTTTCTTATTATGCTTCAAGAAATAAGTGTCAAGAGTTTGATATGTAGATATTTCTATGGCAACCTTTATTGGAGTAATATCATAGAGAATATATAATAATTTGACTCATATCACATTCAACAGAATAATTATGAGCTCGCAGAAATGTTTCAGATCAACTTCTTGCACGCAAAAATCATACTTTCATAAACCTAGAATTACATATTAATCTATTTCCAATGAAAATTAGACTACAAGAAAGCATTACTAGAAATCTTGTTACACTGAATTCATGGCAGTGTTTCAGCTCAACTTCTGAACATGGCAGCAGGGCGCCACATTCACATCAACCGATGGATTTCAACCATCAAACACTGATATTTAAGGATTAATTTGATACACTTCTGTACTTCCATCCTAGGGCGAACAGAGGTATAATACAAATTTCAGATGTCATAAAATTATTTGTTTTTGGTATCTCACATCTATATATACACAGAACAGTCATAAGATCTTAGAAGGTATAATAGAAAGAAAAATCAAGATAAATAGTCCATATTGTTAAAAACGCCAAAAAAAGCTCTACCTGTAAATGTTGTGAGGACTTCCCATAAATAATGGTATCTCTTAGGGCCTTCTTGGCTTCTGCTCGCCAGATCCCCTAAGAAATTAACACCAAAAAAATTATATCCACGTGACTGCAGCTGCTCCTTAGATGAATCAAAGATATAAATTAAAAAAAGAGAGAGAATAGTTTACCTAGTAGATAGCAAGGAGTTTTGTTGCCGTCAGCCCCCAGCATGGCATCTGGTCAAAGGTCCTTGCACGCTCCTACCGGATCTGCAGGGTGCTGCCGGCGGTGGCGTGCAGGATTCGTAGCTCGGGGTGCATAGCTCCTGGTGGAGCGAGATCTGTAGCTCATAGTGTCACTGGGCCAGGACCGTGGGAGCAGGCTACACCGAGTGGGGCCGCTAGGGGCGGCCATCGTCGGGTGGGGATGGGCGGCCGTTGTGGGGCGGGACTGGAGTTGGTGGAAGCATGCGGCAGGCGGCCGTCGCCAGGGGGGGGCGTGCGACAGGTGGCCGTATCCAAGCGGTGTTGATGCAGATCCTCTGCATTGTTCTAAGGTGCATTAAGAGCCAATCACATATGGGTACAATCTCACATGACTCAGTCACTAATACAGAGGATCTGAATCCGCGTTGGTGCTGTGAGATCTATAGAAAAAACGCTCAACATCTCGTGTCAGTTAAAAAGAGATGGACCAACTTAAATAGTCAAAAACTCAAAGCATAGTAACTCTGGATTAACCTTTTTACATAAAGCGAGGACGAAAGCGTAAGCGAGTTGCTGTGCAGGTGTGCCTCACACAACGTGTGCGTGAACATAAGATGTATTTGAGCCTGAGCTGTTATACAATGGTATCAGAGCCGACCTTCGCTGTGTCACGATGACGTGCGCTCAGCTAAGCTGAGTTGTTATAGAGTAATGCCGACAGATGATATGTTGCATAATGAAACTATTACCGACGGATTCGATGCAGATGAATGTTTTAACTTTTGCCAGCAGTTTGTTAAACATGAATAAGTGACTTTTGTCGACAATTCATTGTGGGGAAAAGTGTGTTATAGTGCAGTGATGATTTATTAAAAATAAATTGTAACTTAATTCTATTTCATATTTGTGCCTACGAGAGCTACATTTGATTTTTTTTGTCAACTAGTTGGTGGATGCAACTCAATACTAATAGTGAAAAGGAGACCATATCCTGAGGTAAGAATATTACTAAACACAGCAATAGGAAGGATTTCTCATATTTCAAAGCATACATACAAGGTGCAGAAGCATCAATATCTACACTCATGATACAATAGGCTGCAACAGGAGTTTGCCGTTGGCCATATCTCCGTCATGGCGGGAGAATGCCAAGTGGACGTTCGACCTGGTTGAGCCCACTGATAGTCAAGCCCAGAACATGGACGTACCACAACCAGGTTGCCTGGCCCCACCCAAGGTTGAAGAAACCGTTTAAACTGCAGAACAGTCTGGTTTTGCGGTTTTTTATCAGAAAAACTGCTCAAAATTTAAACAACATTTTGTTGAAATGCTATAGGAAACTAACTGGTTTATCAATTGGTTTCATCAGTTTTTACCTTTCAAATTTCTTCTTATAAGTATCTTCACAGGAATTCATTAAAATAGCTGAAGGTTTTCTTAAGTTCTTCAGAAGAAAAGGACAAGTCTTTCTACATTTAAAATGCTATTTCATATTGCCACTTATTTCTTTCTTCTATTGTCAGAGAAGGATTTCGTTATGTTTTTTTTTTTTTTTTTGCATTTGCATTCATCTAGTTTGTGGTTAATTTCTTATGTTAATTATGCCCATTTTTATATTTTTGCTTGAATATGTTAATTCCTATGGTATTCCACGCGTAGAAGTATAGAGAATAGAAATGATAAAGGTGTATACAAAACATGTTGACATCTATAATACCTATATAAACACACCCCCAATAAGTGTCTAATTTTGATGCTCAACAAGCCACGTCACCTCAAAATAGCAGCCGTCCGATCATCGTGTACTCAAATCTGGCCACTGACTTTCGCCTGATCACCTCCAAGCGCGATAAAAAATTCTCCCTTCCTCCCACCGCCCGCCGGTTCCTCTCCTGGACAATTCACCGCCTCCCCAGATCCCCTGCTTGGTTGCTCCCGCCGCCTCTCCTCCTCCTGCCGCTCGCCTCCGCTTCACCATCGTCGTCGATGTGCCGGCTCCCTGCCGCAGCGCCGCCCCACTCCTACCTCGCCTTGGCAGCACTACCTCCTCAGCCCGCCGTCACCTCCCCACCTTACCCCGCGCCTGCCCCACCACTCCAGCTTGCCGTCGACTCCCCACCTCCCCGCTACCTCCTCACATCCCCCCGCGTCTGACCCATCTCCCCGCCGCCACCCCACCCCACGTTTGACCCTCCTCCCCTCCTCTCCCCACCTCAACCTCCTCGCCTGGATCCCGTGCTCGGCCACGGAGGGAAGAGGAGGCAGGGGCCATACCGAACAGCGGCCACACTCGACAAGAGTCACGGTGATGGGGCGGCGCGGCATCTTCAGCATGGTGAGTAGGCGGTAGCACCCAGACCACCTCTTTTTTAATTTTTGTTTTATTGCAGTAATATTTTGTTCAAATATTTTGGACTCGGCCTGTTGTTGTCCAAAACATTTCTGATGCTTGCCATAGTTTATTTATAGTGGTTAGTTCACTACAAACAAATGTTTCCCACACAAGGCTTGATGTCGTCTCCAGCAAATCAGCCTCAAGAATAGATATAGACATCATGCTAAGAGGCGTCGATGAAAGATATATAAACAACAAGAATAAAAGTGACTAGATATGTAAAAGCATCTCTCTGTTTAGCCAGTAGGAGCATAAAAAGGCATTTTAACTGAAATACTGCACTGAACAGCCATACATTGCATCTTTTCTCACTATTTTCAGATTATCAGGGCAGGTTATGCAGGGCAGGCCAAAAGCATATCAACAGAAACAGCAGCCAATTGGAATCACATAGCTCTCATATATTTTGCTCAGACATAATGTCACTCTGCTAACCTCGGGATTTTTCCCCCTGGAATTCCATGCATCCGAAATAAAGTTGCTTATTAATAGTTGGTTTTCTTTCTGGACATTCAAACTGGCATTACCAACCGATATTTGTTGTCACTGCAGGTGGATCCAAGGTGCCCAAATGCAGGCAATCCATTTCATATGTGCCCGGTATAACGTTGATCATTTGAACGAAGCAGCACAGTCGAGTGCAACTAAACCAGGTGTGTTGTATTTTTTGTTACCCTGAACCTGCAAGTGACGCATACACATTATCTGTGACACAAGGTTCAGTGAATGCGCTTTGGTTGATATATTGGCGAGGGTTGCGGTGGTATGGCTGTGACTTGCCCTCGATTTGATGTGCATGCTTACTGTTCATGAGGGTGTGTCTGTGTTCCTGTCGATATTCTAATATTCTGTTGTCGAGTTGTTTTAGTGCTCTCATATGACAAATACAGCCTTCTTTGGCTGTTTTTGATTCAGATTTATGTGCATGAGAAGAATAGAAGAATGATTTGGGCAAGTGAATACTAACTGATATGAATCTATATTTGAGGACTGTTCCTCATAACAGATCGATGAAATGGCTTGTGGGATGGATCTCCATTCTTATTTTTAATCTTATTGTTCTCATCTGGCGATTTGCCTATCGATATATCTGATATAGTGGTGTGAGCCTGAATCTTCATCATTGTAAAAGAGAGTGAGGAGAGATATGAAAATTTTATAGCCTAATGCCAAATATCCTACCTCAGGTTCAATTTTTTATCTTTTAATTACTGATCATTCCTTGAGATTGGTGATAGTATCATCTTTTTTACTTATATTCAGGTTGGAGTATTCCTCGAAGTGTAGTACCGAGTCCCACATTTTTTTGTGACTGCAGAGACTGCAGTGATTGTGTCCATTCATCTAGTTTGTGGTTAATTCTTATGTTAATTATGTGCATTTTGTACATTTTTGTGTTCAATCTATTACTGTGGTATTCCACGCGTAGAAGTATGGAGAATAGAAATGATAAAGGTGCATAAAAAACATGACATTAAAGTATGGAGATGAGACATCACATAATTAAACTGTGCAATGGCTGCAGTACGTAATCTTTTCTGCAATACCGTGTCAGATTGGTAGCACATCTGGAGTTTAGTGGCATCATATAATTCTTTCATGTGACTTATTTGGTGGTGATGGTGGTGGGGCGCCGGGGAGGGGGGGGGGGTGTTTGTAAAATATGGGTGGGAGGACAAAAAACTGACTCAATCCAGTTTAGTTTAATCATCTTTTTTCCCCTTTCTATTCGAAACAACAGTTGATCTAATTACTTACAGAAACCAGCCAAATTTCAGATTTATCCTCAATTCAAGCATGCTATACGTGGCAGTTTTTGATAAGTCAACAATCGACTGAAAGCTGAATAAACAATAGCTGATTATTACAGTCTTTTCCTTTTAAAATACATGAGTCAACATTTGGATTGTGAAACCAAATTCAACAGGTTTTGTACCGTTCAAACAATTTCACATAAATATACTGACAGGTATATGTCTTGTATGTTCAAATTTTAAAACCAACAACTACAATGAAATGTCTTACTAGTAACAATTAGTAGTGTTCATGATTGGCAATGCCGTGTCACAGAATAATGGATGCAACCTATATATGAAAATTGTTTCGCTTGATGATTTTCAGAACTATTTTTGTAGCTTACAGTTTTTTTATTTAAAGGCAAGCCAACATCAAAATAGTGCAAGGTCTAGCCTTGAAGAAACAAGAATTGATAACTTGTACTTAGAAATTAATATTATTAATTATTGTCTAATGTACCATGGGAAGAATGCCAATTCTGAAATTTGGCTGGTAGAGTAATGCACAGTCGATAGACAATGCTACATTGCTAGTTGAAGCTGTTGTGATATCCAACATAATAATTAAATAGTGGTGTTCTCTGCCTTTAAGAATAATACAGAAACAATGGGTAATAATATTGTGCTTTGGCTATACACATATATGCATTTCTCGGATGATGTGGACACAATATATATAGGAAATTACAGGTGCGTGGAAAACATAGGATGCCGTGAGCAAACACATACAAGCACCGTTCGCTGCACCTTCATTCAGCTGCGGCTGCAGCTGCTATAGCTCAATATAGTTTTGGCCGTAGCTACAGTAGCTACGGCCGCAGGAGTAGCAACAGCCTGGCCAAACGAACAGAGCCATGTAGGCTGGTGATTGAGGTATTGTTGTTTTCTGGGCCGAGAAAATATTTTCTTCTCTTTTCCTGGCGTTGAAATGTTGAATATCGGTGTGATCGAAATGTGGAGAACATTAACTTCTCTGATCGAGTGGCTATCTCTAAGTCTTATTGGTGAATGAAACTTATAAACCGTGGGAGATGTGGTGGTTACAATAGTGTTATGATCTCCAATGTGAGAGATGTGGATGGTAAATAACGCTATGTACGTAGACATCTTTCCTCCAGTTTCTTATGTACTTCATGGTTAATGATAGTAGCGTTCTCCTCCTCATCTTAGCCAGCCGTGCGTGATGCCCAAAGGTCGAGCCATAGTCAAAAAGATTTGGACATTGTAGCAAAGTACTTTCGTCAAAATAGTTAAAAGAAGTTGCTCTTTTGAATCAACAAAACATGAACGCCGTACCTCCGCAAAATGCTAGGAATTTAAAATTTACAAAAGGGATGGATCACATACATTTACGGCCAGCCAATGATATCTCCGTGCTCCTTTCTCTGTTGGAGATCAGACAGCCACTGGCACAACAGTTGTCTACTGCACAAAAAGTTCATAAAGATACATGACACTACTGAAGAAAGTAAAGAACCAGCACGCAGATAACATTGTTGCTACCGGTTGCTACATCCTATGAACAGGTGTAAGGTACAGGGTGAGTGCATCTAGTAGGTTAGTGCAGAACTATACAAATGAAGTGAGGACTGGTATCATGCCAGGGCAGTAACCCAAGCTCAACCAAAAAAATAGTGTGTGCTTTTCTAGCAAGTAAAAATAACAGTGTCAGGTAACCCTGCTGTGGTTTGGTTTCTATGGAGTTTATTAGTTGCAATTCCTTGGCTAAAGAAATCTTATAAGAATGTGTCATGATTTCGTTTGTACCAATAATAAAACCCATAATAGACAAAAATCATGTTTACCTACGGGTTCCTTGGTTCTAAGGTTTTAATTGTATTTTGGTTGTAGGAATATTAGTAGTGGTAGTGCATATTTTGGTTGTAGGAATAAGCTATGTTTGAGGATCAAAGGGTTGTAAAGAAGGAAATGATGTGTTGGCATTGAAGTCTAGATATTTTTGGAATTTAGGGCCCCTCTTCCTTAGGAGTCGCAATGTCAATTCCCTTGATCAACGGCCTTCTTTTTAGCACACTGGACTTACCGGCCTTATGCCTCTGAAAAGATACCTCAGCCTTTTCTGGGAACAAGGATTTTGACACCGTATATGTACTATATATTATGTATCTTAAATGTGATTGGTTATCCTCCATGCTATTACGTAACAGAGCGGCAAATGCAGCAGATTGCTTTGAAGGCCATTATTAAGTTGCTTAATTTTTTAAACTCTCTCACATGTTCTTTATATGTAAATATTAGTATGCATGTGTGTTATTGCAGTTATACAGTTCACCACGAAATGCGCCATAAGAGTGTCAAGTACACCAATCACAAGCCACCAAGGAAAGCCTTGGTACGCTACATGGTATGCCTTAGTTACATCATGGCATGTGCTTTAAGTTGGCCAAATGGTGTCGTGACAAGTCGGCATATGGGGACCCATATGTCATATGTAAAAAGCTATGGTGTTGACCAAATGGTGTCATGACAAATCGATACGGGTGTGTCCATCGGTCAAGTTGGCCAAATGGGGTCATGACAAGCCAAATATGCGGCATTTCGATCAGTCATTTATCTAGTTCATATGACAACACATGAGCTTCTTCATGACAGGGACGAGCCAAACTAGTTAGCACTCCTCATTACTAATCAAAGGCACATTTGCCTTTTTCTCTATAATCAGTAAAGAAACTGTTACTCACTTACTTGCAGGGACAGATCCAGAAAATGAATACTCCTCCATTTCTATATTCTTGTTGTTTCAACAGCAGCAATGAACTATAAGAGCAGTCCCAATGGTGGTTTCAATCTCTATTAAATGACTCTCCACCTAAGCAAAGTGATGACATGGCACCTTAATTAATGAGGAAAGAGAGGAAAAATAGAAGAAACCATTTCTTAGTAGAGAAACTATGTCTACTCTTGCCCCAAGGCACTAAGAAACCACAAATATAGCATTGGAAAGAAACCACCAGTTCCTATGTGATGGGGCTCGCATGCATGTACTTGTTATTGAATAAGAGAAACTGGTATTTGGAAGAAGAAAATGTTAGGAAAGAGAGAAAAAAAGAATCGTATTTATTACACGAAGACACTTGTATTGTGTGAGGTAGTTTTTATAAGTGATTTCTTGCTGATGTGGCTGCTATAAAAACTGTGTATAGTTTCAAGCATTGGGACTGCCCTAAAACAACTAGCTGCTCTTCTCTTAACGACAAGAATAAAAAACAAACAGAGTAGGAGTTAACTTTGTGAATCTAGTAAGCAGGAAAAATATAAATATTTTAAATTGTATTTAACAAATTAAGCTTCTAGATGCTGCATAGTGACAATCATGTTATACTTTACTGTGTATTATATCGTTGGTCTTGTGCATGGTAACATCTACCGACCAAAGTTCTTAGTAACTAAAACATATTGTGACTAAAACATAGTTTTTCTTGTAGTGTGACAACGAAGGGTGTACACACGGGTGTCATCGTCCATGAACTTTTGCAACACAACATATAGCGCGCTTAGCGGCATGATCGCGATGCAAGACCACTTCATGTAGTTGAAGGAGGTATAGTGCATTGATAACTCAAAGCAAGAAACATGGTGTGCTTCGCTCCTCGCACACCTTAAGCTTAAGTGGTGCATGCGCATGCCTCCACGTGTGCACGCGCGCACACACAAAGGGCGGCTGGAGGGTGTGGACAAAGGGAGGGAGAGAGAAGCAGGATAGACATGTTGAGAACAGTTTAGGCTTAATGAGTTTGCGAATTTTAAATAGGTGGTGTCTGATATTACTGTCCATCGTTATAAGAATAACAGTAGAAAATCAATGAAACGTCAGTCATTAACAATAGAAACATTAGTGCTGGATTGTTGATATCAGCAACACACCCAGCACTAAAATTTATTGTTACAGCAGTGAATGTAACAAAGCAATGGAGTGCAATTCAGCCACGAGTTGAGAACTGAAAAGATACATCAAGCACATTCGTGAGTACATATGCCTTGCATTCACTATATTATTTAAACAGATAAAAAAATAAAACATATAAATAGCTGCTCAAATCCATGAAGCAAGGTCGATGATCGAGCACCCGTGCAGATGTTTTTCTCGCAGTTAAAACAGACAGAGAGCTTCGTAGCAAGCACGGGCACAGTTGATGAACTCTGTGCACTGCCACATGTCGGTGATCCCTGTGCACTGATTCCATGTTTCGCCAGTGCACTGGTTGTTGCAGTTATCAATGCAGCGTGCGGTGGCTCCCGGCAGACCCGTGGACATTCGGGCTAGCGCCACACAGATCGCAAAGGCAAACATCTTAAGGACAGCAGCGCTGCGAGAAGCCATTAATATTGCTGGGTGATAGGCCTAACTGGATGCTGGCTGCACTAGATGTTCCTAGCTGTTAGCAGGCTGAGAGGAAATTTCTAGCATCTGATTCTATTTATAGGCAATGAATGTGTGCAAAGGAACCGATCCCTTGGCCACTTCGTAGTCTGTGCGCGTGCGCGCATCTATTTATGTGCTGTCTGATTTCAAGTAGTAAGTTAACAAGGGAACGATTGCAAAATGACATAATTACAGTACAGTCGTTCTTATCAGAAGTTGAAATATGCGTGATGCTGAAAATATTTAATCCACATCATGCTGGTTAATTTATCCTGCAACGGACCATATGCAGGTCGTGCCTGTTATAGAGATTCCCATGTCATGTGCTCGCCATTCACAATTATATTATCTCCTAACTTATAAAATTGATGTATGTGGTATTTCTCGTATATTAAACTATGCAAATGGTACTTTTTTAGGACTACAAGAACAAGCAAATGGTGTCATTCATAGCTTTATATCAGCATGAGTCAAAACTTTTTACTTGAACTAACGATGAAGGGTTAATCGAAAATATGCCCTTACAATTTTGTCGTTTCAAAAATATACCCTTGAACTTCTAGTAATCGGTCTAGTGTCATTATTATTCTGTCAAAATTAGAAATATGCCCCTATGAGCATATTTTCAAGTGAAAATATAACAATTTTCATTTAAAAAAATACTCATGAGCATATTTCTAATTTATTTTCAACTGGAAATATGCCCATATGAGCATATTTTTAATTTCAGCAGAATAATAATGACACCAGACCGATTATTAAAAGTTCAAGAGCATATTTTTGAAACGGTAAAAGTTTAAGGGCATATTTCCTATTATCCCAATGATGAAATTGTAACGAGCAGATGGTATAAATGGAAACGCTTTTACTCTCTCCATTGTTAAATTGATATCGTCGTTGACTTCTAACATCCATTCGTATTATTCAAATAATTTTTATAAACGTCATATATTTTGTGATAATTTGATTTATCCTTAGATTTATTTGAATCATAACTTAAAATTTTATACATTTTAACTAATTTTTTGGATAAGATGAATGGTCAAAATTAAAGTTAGAAGTCAACGGTGACATCAATTTAAGAATGGAGGGAGTATAAATCTAGAACGGCTCCTGAATCCAAACTTGTGTCATAAGTTCACAATAAATAGACAAACTAAAGTTAGAACTGCCACCCTACTAAAAGTAAGAAATTCAATAATCATGATTACGAATAATAAAGAGAAGTACATCGACCCGCATAAGGTTATAAGAAGTTTCGTGATTAGGACAAACTTAGTTTACGACCTTAACGATGTCTAAGTCAGAAGCTTTATGATAGATTTCTTAGTTTAGGATCTCAGCCCTGTCAAAAGTCAGAAGGTTTCTGATAAAATTTCTTAGTTTAGGACCTCAGCCCTGTCAAAATTCAGAAGGTTTCCATTAAAGTTTCTTATTTTAGGACCTCAACCCTGCTAAGTCAGAAGTTTTCTGTTATTAGTTTAGGACCTCAACAGTGCCTAAAGTAAGAAGAATTCTGACAAAAAAATCTTAGTTTAAGATCACTGTAACACCCTTAGGTTTACAGCAAGAATTTAAAAAATTTCGAATGCTGAGATTTTGGGCAGAAATCAAATTGAAGTTCAATTGATCAATCTGGAACCACCAAACAAATTGTTTCAAACCTGAGTGCAAAAAAAAAAAAAAAAAAAAAACGATTTGGGGGCTGGGTTATCAAGGAGGTCGGACGTTAGAAGGAAAAGGAACATATGTGGCAGAATGAATCTTTGGCTTTGTAAAGAGTAACTCATGAGTAGAAGGATGAAATATTTTTGGCTTTATAAAGAGTAATAAGTTTACTACACATTCTTTATATAGTTTCTTGTCTGATAGTGGTTACACTAACAAGCAAGTCTACACGTTTCGGAGTACAAAATTCCCCTGAAAGTCACGATTTTCCTGTGGCAAGCTTTCCAGAACAAAATTCAGACCAGATAACTTTGTGGGAGGAACTGGAAGTCTGGAAGGTTAGTGAACCTTATAGCCTACTCTCTCTGTTTTTTAATTGTTATCGTCATTGACTTTTAACATCAACTTTGACTATTTATCTTATTCAAAAAATAAATTTATATGTACAAAATTATAAAGTGTGATTAAAGTACATTCAAAAAAAGTAATTTATAACAAAATATATAATATTTATCAAATTTTTTTGAATAAGACAAATAATCAAAGTTAGAAGTCAACGGTGACAACAATTAAAGTATGGAGAGAGTACGTGGTACAGTGGAAAATGTGGATCATGTTCTTTTTAAGGTTCCTATTGCTAGGTTTTGTTGGTGCCTCATCAAAGAGATTTTTGGGTGGATGAACCATGCTCGTATAAATCCCTAGAGTCACACTGGCACAATTTGAATCTTGGCCTCAACAAACACATGTCCCTCTTCATATGCTTGCAAGATTAGCATGCGCCTTATGGGCTATGCGCAACCGTATGAAGATGCAATCATCCTTTCCTAATAGACCTGTTCAGATGCTGTTTAACGGCATCTCCAATTTACAGACACACAAGATCCTATTGCAGAGTGACGACCACATGGTCCTTGCGATGCAACCATTTTCAATTCCAGTTCTTGGGTCTCTCAATCCTAGAATAACAGTAAAAAGTGGCCGGGGGGGGGGGGGGGTGTATCAATCAGTGAATTTACTAAACTAATATGTTGTCCATTCACGAAAAGTGTTATTTTCATATGTACAGATCCACTTGTGTTCCTAGGTACATTATATTTTCCTCTATTTCTAAATTAATTTCGCTGTTCATTTTTAACATCAACTTTGACTATTCATCTTATTAAAAAGAAATTTGATAAATATCATATAGTTTATAATAATTTATTTTATCATCAACATTATTTGAATCGCAACTTACAGTTATTCATGCAATGTAACTTATTTTTTCCCTTCACGAAAGTTTTTTTAATCTAAAAATCCACTCGTATGCATAGATACATTTGTATGCAGCGGGTGCAACGTTGCAATCACAATATCTAGCATATGTGGCGACTTGAACAAAATCATTCACGCTGAGATGGAACATAAATCTCATCTCGTGGAGTAGTAGCAGCCGCACTAAATGTAATTTATTAATATTTATAACAAAAACTAGCTAGCCCGGTTTAGCATCCGTACAAGAAACTTGCTTTACTATTTACAAGAATCTTTAACGGCCAGAAGCTACACATTTGCTGCTATTGCTATTTAAACCCCACATGGTAAGACCCTGACTTCTTTAAAACCAGCTTTGGCTATGGCTTATATTAAGAAAATTGGTTTTTCTAGCTCTCGCTCTGGCTGGATCTCTCATTACACCATGGTTCACATTTATAAATATATATTAGCCACTGATCATGAGTCAGTAAATATAGATGACCGACTAGAGTCGGTGATGTCTTATGCGACCTTGGATGTGCGTTTGGTCATTAATTATAAATATATATAGCGTTAGATCATCAATCGGTAAAGTTCACCACCAACAACACATTATGTGTCAGAAAATATATTTCAGAGGAGCACGTCTCCCCACCTTGTATCTCCCAAATCCATTGGTGCCTCGTCTCTAAGATCTCCCCCCCCCCCCCCCCCCCGCTCAAGCCCTAGAAAAACTAAAAGTGAATGGTTTTAGCCCGCCACTATATTTTAGTTTGTATATGTGTTGTGACCTCTGCATATAAAGAGAGATAGAGTGTGATTGCTGATTAATTATTGGTGCATTAGTGTTTATGATTACTTTAGTGCTGCACAAATGGTTATAGTCAAATCATCTAAACTGTTGTCAACATATTGTGGGTCGGCAATTATACTTTTGCCATCAAACTATGTGTTGGTATTAGTTTAGATATACCGACTAAGGATAGCTGGATAGGTCAATAAAAAGATGTCTATCAGTAAAAGTTTTAGAGATGCCACTTACAATGGCTGAAGTTATAAGTCAGAAAAATCATTTATCGACTTGTGGCGAGTTGGTGAAGTGGCCTTTGGCGACTGATGATGAGTTACTAATAGCGTACGTAACATGGTGTAGCGTCTGAAAACGTATGATAAAATGGCTTCTCCTAAAAATGTGGTGCACTTTTGAAGATCGAGTGGCAACAAGGATAGGGAGCACCAGTGAAGGGTGGCTCCCTAGTACTCGTCTTTTTATTTTCATGCGGTGTCATCTTAAAGGAAAAAGCAGCTTTCTCTCAAACCGATTGCTAATACCTCACAGAAAACTGCTACAGAAGGCCCTGGAGAAGCCATAGTAAATAGTGCCTAAATAGAAGAGTAACCGCAATGATAGGGAGTTAAAGAAAAACATATCAGCTTTAACACTACATCCTATGTAGGTAAAAATTTACTGGTTTGCGAAGTGTTGGTCGGGAACCTCGCCCGTTGGCATTTCTTAGGATCATTGTCAGAACAATATTTCATTTGTCGCCAAAAAGGATATCGGTTGGTAATACTTTTCCCGATGCCACTATTGAGTACTAAAAACATCAATTCGTAAGATACTTTCGCGACAAATCCCCCATTACCAATTCAGCTTTTACCGACACCTTATCTGTCCCTTGCAAACTGTTGTTGTGTACGGAATGCCCTATTTCCTACGCACTTGCAGTCTTCTTAGTGTCAACTAATAAGCACCATAAGACGGCAATCTGGTGGCGGGCCTATCATAATGTTCAACCTCTTCTCTCGGCGAGCCACTCACTGCGACGTCTCTTGCAATAGAGCTTCCATACCGATGTGCTCACTATACTGTGGCACATCTTTGTCAACTGTGATGTGTAGGGAAGATGTTCTATTTACGTGTAATAAACTGTCGAAAAAGAAAAAAAATGATTCACTGTCTATTGATATGTCGGCAATACTTTCATTCCACGACATAATACTTATTGGCGTTGATCGATCTATGTAACAGATAAAGTACCAGCATTGATTTAATGACCACTCATCTGTCTGTAAATCATATGGAACTGTTGGCAATGGTTGTAGTGGACGGATGGAATTTTTGACAAACTCACTTGGGAATAGAATTAGGCCCAAAAATGATCTCATTCCAAACCTCGCTAGGGCTACACAGCACCTCCTTTCCACACCAAATGCCTCATGAGCCGTCGCCACACATCCTCTCCTCGAGCCATCACTGTCTCATCGCGCATCGCCTCCTCAAGCCACCGCCGTTGCTGTTGCCCATTGCTGCCGCGATGCAGTGACAAGATCCTCCAAGTGGAGCCATCACCGTCCATAGCAATGCACTGGCATCTAGTGTACTTAATCTGTAATGCTTGTGTGGAATTATGTGAATGTTCAATTTTCATGTATGTTTGTTGATGGAATGTGTGAAAACATAAGTGTATATTTCAGCTCATTGATTGTAGCAGATGAACATGTCGACTTTTAATTTCAATATTACAATTATATACATCTAAATGAATCAAACTTTATTGCCAACATTTTTTGTGCTATGTATTGTCACAACTGTAAAGCATGCTAGGATAGAGTTTCGACAACAGAGTTACTGCCGGTAAAATGTCTACTGTCGGGAAAGAAAGCCTGTCGGTGTAGAACATAACTGTTGGCATAGGACCTACATTCTCTAACATATTATGTGTCGGCAAAGGCTTTGCCAACAGCTTCTACCGCAACTGTTTGAAAGGGTCAGTAAAACCTTCGCCCCACACTTTATTTGACAATGTTGATACCCTTTGCCGACTTTAGCAAGTTCTGGCAAAAATCTTGAAATGGTATATTGGCTTCCAGTATTATAAGTGGTTGCTACTCATTGCTAGCTAACTTGGCTTTCACCGAGACTATTGCCGTTTCCTCGGCCTGATGTTGCCCATGGCTGCTCTGAGTGGTCTGTCCAAATGTCTAAGCACTCGTGGTTCAACGATTTTTGACATAAGAGAACTTGGATACATGGAAATTACTATGGTTCTGTGCACCGTAACTGTGCACACAACAATGTCTGAACAGTATTCCATATGTTAAAAGAGTCCTTTTAAGGTAAGACATCAAATTCATCTCGGCTGTTGACTTTTTGCAAGAAAATAAACAAAACGTATTATCACACACATCAGTTTCCAAAAAAATTTACTTTCCAAATTCAATGTGTGATATCCCAAAAATTTAACCAAGCTATAAACATTTCTGCTAACAAAATTTTCCTTTCTCTCCTCTTCCATTCAAAGGGTAAAATCTCATGTAAATTAAAAGCAATCCAAATTGAAATTTTCAAAATAATAAAATATGTGTGACCAAGTGATTGATTTCTTCTTTTGTCTAGACTTTTTATTTTTTTCGAGATCCTAGAATCTTATTTGAATTTCAAATCAAAAATCCCTCCAACCCACAAATCCTTTGGATTCGAAAATTGAAAACAAAATTCTGGCCATCGGCCGCTTCCCTTCTTTCCAGCCCAACTCCATTCTCACCGTGCGGCCCAGCTGCCCTCCTCCTTTTCTCCTTTCTCCAGAGCAGGCCGCCACTTTCCTGCTTGCGCGGCCCAACTCGGCCCAGCCCAGCTCGCAGCCACCTTCTTCCTCCCTGTGCTCCGACAGGACACGTGACCGCCGCCGCCGCATCTGGGCGCCACCTGCGCCGCCCGGCAAAGCAGCTCACCGCACCGCCACCTGTCCCGACCCGCGCCTGAGCTCGTCGCTGCCACTCCCGCGTGCCCCGGAACTCCGACGCGGCTGCCACCACATTGAAGCCCCGACAGAGCGACGTGCGCAAGCCGCCTCCGACATAACTTCACCGGGGCCTGGAACGCGCTCACCACGCCTTGCCACCTGTCCCGACAGCCCCAACCGAGCCACAAGCCTAGGCCAAACGGCCGCATTGCTGCCAACCATGTCACCGCCCGAATTCACTTCTTTGCCGACCCGTTCTCATTCCCCTCCGGCTATAAATAGCCACCAAGACTCCCCACAGAGCTCCTCGCCTCACACACCGTCCCCAAACGTGACAGAATTTCTCTTTACCCAATTTCGCCCCGCCTCGGCCGCCACCACAATTCGCCCTCTCCGGTGAGCCTTCTTCCCTTCTCTCTATGCCTACACCATCCCGAGGACTCACTCATTCGATCCTAGGCCGCGCCAAGTGATCCCGGCCATCGTCGGCGTCCATCACCGAGCACACGTCCCTGTGCGCCACCTCCTCTGTCGCCAGGCCGCCCTAGCCACAACCCGACGGCGAGAACCCCTCCGCCCGAATCCCTGTAAGCTTCTCTCTCTCCCAGGCTAGTTCTCGTCAAGGTTAGAGCACCACGACAAGGTTTTCTCGTTCTCCGGCCATTTTCCGGCCATGGTGCCGCCGTGCGTCCAGGCTTGGCCCGCCCGAGTGGCCCTCGGTCGTTCCATCAATCCTGAATGGCCAAGATTAAAAGGGGCAACTCCCTAACCGGTCAATCAGATCTCAGCCGCCCGTTCCAAAACTGACGGCCGAGATTAGATCCTGCACGCTTTGCAAAATTTTAAATCCTAACCGTTGCCACCGATCCAACGGTCTGCAAGCGTCCACGTCACCTGATATATCCCAGCCACCCAAATCAAAATCGTCGGTCCAGATTAGGCCACGTTACCCCTAAGATCGCAACCATCCCCTCTTGATCCAATGATCCAGATTAAACCAGCCCAGTTTTATAAAGAAAATAAAAGAAAACCCGAAGGTCCCACATGTCAGTATAACCCTGTAAAACGCTAGGTACACTCGGCTTAGTGTACACGAAAATTTATTCCTAGCCCTTTTCCAGTACAAAAATAATTCCCATAAATCCAGAAAATGCCATTCTTGCATCCAAGCCCCTGCTATTTTGTTAAATTATATTTAGACCTAGTAATTTTACAGGTACACCCTAACCTTTTTTTTAATTACAATTTAGTCCTAAATATTTACACTTAGCACCCTGATCTTTTGTATAATTACATATAGGTCCCTACAACTCCCTACATCTTGCAAACACCATGTCTTTTCACGCGTAATCCCGATTTCGGTGGTTCTTGTGCTCACGCGATCATCTCGATGTGAGCTATTTTATGAAAATGGTTTCAAATTCTAAAACCCCTCTTATTTTCCCTAGTTCAATTTATAAACCCATAGCTCCTGGTAAATGCTTATCGACACCCGATAAATCCATAGCCAATCATTCTATTATCAAAAGCCCCACGACCACTCCACTAAAATCAAACTCAATCATCGCCTGTTCATGTTACACTCTTTTTCGGCATTCGAGTTTTATTGGAGTTATTTATTTAATTGTTTTGGTTCTTTATTAATTTGCTCTAACTTACTGCTGTTTGCTTTAATTAGTATATCTCATATAGTCATATTAATTACAAGTTAATAATATGATTAGTGTGCATCTCATTTCGCATTAGCCTACATTATTGCATGTGCCACATGATACTTTTAGTAATACAATTGTAATACTAAGAATCAATTAATTAGGCACTAATAGTTAGAATATAACTACATATTAGAGAATTAAGTAATAATCTATAGTCTCTACATATTAATTTATTTAATATAAACTAAATAAATATATATAAAATAAAGTTAGTAATTAATCACTAACATGAGACACTAATCAATAATTAATCACTAGCATATGAAAGTAAATAGTATTGCACATAAAATGACGCACAAAATGACATGTCATATGCTAAGTCACATTTCTAGTGCATGTTACATATAAGCATATATATCCACGTTAGCCACTATATAATATGGCTTACTTTCGCAACCACGTAACATAACATAAATGAGCTAAATAGTTAATCACTACTCTTCATTAAATATCGATAACATAAGATAAGATAATGCCTAAAGTGACACCTAGCACACTTTTTATGCTCATATTACGTGCATCATATTATCATATAATCACATAAACATATTAGTGCCTTAGGTACGTCATAATGCGTACACTTACATGATTTAATAAAGTAGTCACATAAACATATCTAAAATAGACTTAATAATTAATTAATCACTAATCCTTAGTAAATATCGCTATGTAGTGATTATGCATAGAATGACACATCAAACTTTTAGTATTATATTAGACAAACCATAATACAAGCTCATAGTCAAACGAAGGCTCTAGTATAGTATTTACCCTACATAGTTATACTTAACTACCCGTGTGACAACATTAACAATAGAATAAAGTAACTAAGTAAATGTTCATTCAAATGACTAACCAATAGAGAATAATACTAAACTACACATAGGATAGTGAGCATTGCATTTATATAGTCACCGCATTATGCATGATTTGTCCTTAGATTTCCTCGCAAAGTTTATCTGGCTCTTATTCGAAGTTAATCGGATCTTATCGATTCTTCTCGAGTTTTTATTACCTTTACGGTAGTTTTATTAGGCGTATTCTACCGTGTAGACAACGTTGAGTTCGAGGAAGAGCCAGATTCTAAGAGGAAGCAGAAGGACTGACACGCAAGGAGAAGCCCGAAGATTTCGACATCAAGCCCTAAAGATTAAGGATTTGCAGGCAAGCTCTAACCACTTGATCATATTAATCCTATGATTTATTTTGCTCCTATATGGTCTGAATGCTTGTATGTGTTTTTTGTGAATTTAAACATTGTGTAGTATTGATCCTGCTTATTAGGTATTTACATTAATGTCAGTTACTTGCTCCCATTAATATTAAATACCACCTTGTTGATGACACCCCCTTGTTACCAATAGAAAATCTATCATTAATACTTTTAATGATCAAAAAGTTGCCATGATAATAGATTGCTCAGGCTATATTGTGATGCTTCGCATAACCACATCATACACTAGTATTTTATAAAATGTGCAAATGAGTGCTTGGTGGTGTGAGTAAAATAAAATGGGTGGGTGATAGAGCAACATGTGTTAAGTGGAGGTGGGTAATTTTTAGTTTGCGGACTGGGCTTCTATATGGTGATTTGGTGTTATGTGATAAGCTTCGGTCTAGTCCACCTGCCGAGTACAAGCGCTCACCCTGACTGCATAAGGATCGGTTCATCGGACCTCAACATAGTGATTTTGGGCAACTGCAAAACCCTATCTGAACAGGACTTACTGTACTTATTGGCATCTACCGTATGCTACACTAGGCAGCCAGTAGGGCATCGGGCACCAAGGGTGGACACTCGGAGATGAATGTACCCGAGAGATTCTGACTCAAAGGAAAAAGAAGTACCTCAGCTCAGCGTATCTGAGTCAGCAGAGGAAAATAAAGTACCTGAGAACTCAAAGGAAAGTGAAGTACTTGGGTTTCAGTCCATGATGATTTTTCCGAGGTGGGGCATACAAGGGTGGATGGATAAAGTGGGACTAGCGTTACGTTATTCTCCTGCAAAGAGTGCGTAGCCTGTGGGTAAAGTGTACAACCTCTACAAAAATCTTTTTAGAAAGTCCGTTGTCACTGGTTATGACACATTATTGTCTGGGCTCACAATGATTAGTCTCATATACTTCCTTGATGGTGTGAGTGAGTGTAGTTGCCCGTGTTTTAGAATGTGTCTGGATCGGGTATTGGAGGCCCTTCCAGTTAAAACTTGGGAACTGGCGGGAAATGTTTATTCTCCCTCAGGTCCACCTACTAAAATATGACAAACAATGTTTCGATTTCCTGGTTATATCAACCTTCTCTAGTGAACCCTGCTAAAAATAGATTTCTGCAAAGGAACCCCTGTGCATTATTCTTGCTACAGCCAAACATGCATCTATCAGTATACTTCTGCATAGTGTTTGGGCTTGCCGAGTACTTTATGTACTCACCCGTTTACATCTGTGGTTTTAGTCAGAGAAAGATTTGTAGAAGACGACGACGTGCTGGATTTTGGTCCTACTTCCTAAGTTGTTTGTGAAGTTGGTCTTGTTTCCGAAATCTGCTTCGCCTCTAGCTGGCTAAACTATTGTGGATGCTTTAATCCACGTCGTGTTGCTGCTAAAGGTCGAATTTTAGGTATATTAATTTATCCAAAGTATGCTTTTTGATATACATTCTAATGTGTTAGTGCGTATCAGCTACTGATACAGGGACTGATACGTGGTGCATAGTATATTTCAGAAATAGGGTACGACACAATGCTACAGTAATTAATAATTATGGGAGAGCTTTTGTCTCCTATGAGATAAAAAACCAATTTGATTCTTGAGATCCACACAAATTGATAGCCTAGAATCATTTGGGTGTATATTAAAATCTGCCTCACAAAAAGGGTGTATGATGAGATGAAGGATTAACCATGAATATGCAAAGCTATCTTAACCATGTAGTTTGTTTTCAGCTGACAGTTGTCCAGTAAAAGATATGATCACAGCAATGCTATTCTTCGCCTTAGGTGTTTCAGTCATTCTGCAACTGAATTTACTGAATTACATTTTCCTAAAAAATATTGACAACGACTATCAATCACATAATTAGTGAGACTTTATTAGTTACTGATGATAAATATGAATAATCAAGAAATTTTTATCTGCTTTTATTCATTATAAGTACTGGGTGTACCACTATACACATACACAACACACTAAAATATTGCAGCTTTCCTAACAGTTGGTAAAAACAACTAGCCAACAGTTATATTTTTTTTCTTAAATGGCCAACAGATTTTCATGTTTGATTTGTATCTTGGTGGCAGAACCACCCAAACATAGGATGATCTGTCATGCAGGATCGATATCATGTGTCACATGATGGACATGGGACCAAATCATACAACACAGTACACAAAAATAAATTACAAGCTCAAAAAGATTTCAAACCTTAGTTCTTGATTGATTTTACAAAAAAAATTTGAAAAATGTAGTGGAAGCGATAACCTAACTCGACATCATTTCTCCTAAAATGAAGCACATCAGCACTAGACGTGCCTCATCCTTCTAAACCAACAAGATTACCTACAACAAAAACAGGAAAAATAAACCCTGAGCAACTAATGCTCAGCAAAACTTACCCATCAAAGTGACCGACTACAGCTGACTCTTAAAAATGAGTAGGCTGACTTCAATGGGATGGATATTTTCAAAATCCAACGCTAATAGTGGATCTTTACTTTCAAATTTTAGCAGTAGATTAAGTTTTGAGAAATATAAATTTATTTCGCACTATAAACTATAACAATCGTGGTTGCCAAGCAATTTCTGATAAGTGAATCAGACAATTCATATTAACTTTCTCATTCACATCTTAATTCACTTCTTAGCTACGACGTAACTCAAGCGGTACTCGTTACTGTAAGGGCAACGATTATAGTCGATTTACATTCTACAGGAAAAACATGAATTACACGACACGCACGCGCTTCTTGAAAGCTGTAGGTGAAAAACTTTCACACCAATTTCATAGGGCTGGTCTGATGTGCATCTCTCCCAAGAACATGGTCATCCATGCGATCACCACACTGGGTGCATCCATAGTTAGACATAAGTCTTTCTTAACTTCTCGTCAAAAGAGAGGTAGGGTTACGTCCAACGGCTACGGCATTGTGCTACATCGGTTTACTGAGCCCCATATATACGGTATGTAATCGATACTATTCAAACTTGCTCAACAGAGCTACATTCAATCGATCCTTAACCGACACAGATGGGGCTACCACCATGAAGGCTCAGCTTTCCCAAACCGTATCATATACATCACCCCCCGTTCGGTCTCCAATTCATTATTTCATGTGCCAACTAGACTATGAATGTTGTACTCCTCAACCATGTGAAAACCTGTTAGCTCACGAGTGAAGTTCTCCTTCACTCAATTTCTACCGTTAATTAAGATTCATAGCTTAGCTCTACGTTAAGTTACCTATACTATAAACACTTAACATAGGTAATAAGATACTACCATGCAATCTAAGGTTTTAATCAACTCCTATAACCTAATGCATAGTACAATGCTAACCATACATAGTGATAAAACAAAAATATTAAAATAGGGTTAATGCCTCGAGTCTTACCTTGGGTTTGAGCAATGTTAGCACACTCAAAGGTAGCTTGGCTTAACATGGTCTTTCTCAGCAACGGTCTCCATAATAGCGTCTTCAATGTTGGATCCTACATGAATGAAATGATATGCTTGAATGCAATGAAAAGGAGTGAAAGAAGTTTATTGTATTAGTAATTAAGTAAATTCATTTTGCAATTATTTGGCATGCTTAAGATGATCTTCTATACCAAAGCAATTTATTAGAGGTGAACCACATTGACATAATATTTCAGGTCCGACTAGGGATGTTATCTTGCATGAATAAATTATTAAAGTTTAAAATTAGGGAGGTTACGAATTGTAATTATGGCTAAAATATGTATTATGTAAGGATGAAACTTTGTGAGCATTTGGAACATGCAAAGGAGCATAAGCATATAAAATTTTATGATTTTAGCATGCACAGAAATAAAGATGGGAATTTATCTTTGTTTTAATTTCTCTAAATTTGCATGAATAATTTATCGTGATTTTGGAATATTTGAATGCACCAGGATGTATATCTAGTCAAGAGGGTTCTAACAAAATTTATTTCACATCTTTATGAATTTTCTACAATTTGTTATGCATTTTACAAATTTCTAACTTTTTTTCGGAAAAAAGGACTCGGACTAGGGTGGACTTGTCCGCGGACTTGTCTGGGGCATCGTTCGGACTCCAGATAGCCGCAAGCTCAGCCCGCTCGGACTAGTATCGACTAGTCCGACCTCAGAATTTTCTGGGGTCACTTTCGGACTTCAGAGAGCTGCCACAAAGGAGGAGGTCGGAATTGTCCGGCTCGGTCGGAATTGTCCGGCCCTCGAGGACCCAGCTGAGGCGAATATGGTCAGAAAAATGCAAATGTGATGGCTCTCCATGAGCTAAGCTCTAGAATGATGCTCATAAGGATGGAAGACAAGTTTGGCCATTCCCAAGTTGAGGGGCTTACAGGAACAAGGGTGACAGCGAGAGGCGGCGATGGTGGGATTCCGGCAAGGGCTGGAGCTCGACGGAGGGTATGAAACTTTGAGAGGCTTGGCTTGAAAGCTTCACAGCATGGTGGAATGGACTGGCATGGAGGAAGATGGTGAGGCAAAGCTTCCAAAAGTGGTCGTTGCCGTGGAGGGTGGCAGAACAATGCGATCGGCGTCAAAGACCAAACGAACTGCTCCCAACTCGTTGCATAAAAGAGAGGGGAAACTTGTTAGGGGAGTAGAGAGCTTGTGGAGCAGCTATGGGTACGAGGAATTGAAGGATGGCTCGCCGAGGAGGATGAAATCGAAAAGAGGGCGAAAATGGTGCCGGTGGTAGTGACTTTGAGTTTTCTGTTTGATTCGCTCAACACACAAAAAATGAAGGCGAGTGGAGATGATGAGGTGGTGGCAGGGCTCCAGTTGGTGGCTCGGCTTGGCTTGGGAGCAAGCGGATAGGCGTAACCATGGCCAGGTTGCTCGGGAAAGAAGATGGCGGAGTTGCCCCGTAGGAAGAAAGAGAGGGTGCGGGGTGAGGGTCGTGCTGCACCCTTGTGTTGCGTCGACCGAGCGAGAGTGGGACCGCGTGGCCGGCGGCGTGCATGGTGGCCGAAACCCGCCGAAGAATGGGGTCAAGATGGCGTGTTCGAGAGGAGAAAGATGACACGCGGACCTCGATTTGCAAATAATTGACAAGGTCAAATGGCTCCAAATTTGACAAAAAGCTAGATCAAGGTGTCCTCTAGCATCCCAATGACATGCATAGGATGAATCAAAGGGGGTTAGAAGATAGGCAAATTTGAGAATAGCTAACTGACAAGGAGATGGTTTTCTGCTGCTGAATCCATAATAGTTTACAATTTTCTATGGTTTGAAAGTACATAGATTCTTCCAATGAACCTCAACTTGGTAAGATTGAAGTGCAAGGTGGGTAGATACCAGTTTTCTAAGATAGTGGTAATGAAAAGATTAGAATGTAATTTTTATTTTTATCAGAAACCGGTTAAACAACCACAGATTCAGGAGTTAACCAATTTATCCTTATCTCAATTTCATTATTATCAAATATACACTTCTAGATGTTGAAACCTTATGGAAATTTGTGGGGAGAGCCAAAATAAGTGATTAGGAACATGTTTTATTATAGCAACCATGGCTTGATTCACTAGGATTTCAATTTAATATTTGGTGAAGTTTTGTTTTTTTATTTGCATCTGAGCTGACACAGATTCAAAGTTTTGAATTGTCATCAAGAAGACGAATTACATGATGGAGCATTTAGGAAATCCGGGGATGTTACAATCTTGCCCTACAGTTTTACAAATGGCCAAGAAACTTGTTTCCTGCAGTTTTGAGTTATTATAGCCAAATATCTTAGAAAATGTATGCCATTTATGGATAAACCATAAGAAAAAAAATGTTAAATCTTGCTGTGATATTATTGATCACCAAATCAGATCAGATCAATTTCAGCACTAGAACAGCGTCGAGCTAGCTAGTGGGGCGGTACTGTCACCCAATCAATTTGTACTTTCGACGGCGACATAAACCAAACCCATCATGTGATCGTTAAGCTACCAGGTACTCTCTCCAGTTTTTAAACCGTCGTCAAAATTTGTTTTATTATTATTGTTTGAAACATGACTAATAATTTTATATGTAACTATTTTTTGAATAAGACTTATAGTAAAAGATAATGCTACATGTCAACTGTGTTAATATTTTAAAACGGGGCGGTTCCTATCTATTGGGCCTGGGGCCTTTTTCTGTCTATTATATATGTGCTGGGGATGTATTATTCGCTTTGTATCTACAATGAATTTTTTCTAATCTTTAAAAAATAAAGGAAGCTAAGAAGGCAACCTAAAATATATGTATCGGTTTAAACCATAACCCTGATATCCATATTGTCAAGATGCTTTGCCCGACAAACAAAGCCAAGGGACTAGTCGGTAATCACATGAGCGAGATTAACCTGTTTTCTTCAGACATTTCCCCTGCGTGCTGCGCCGCTGGATCACTGGATTTCTGGTTAATCGGCTAAACGCTAATTCTACTACACATTCGGTCCCAAAGTAAACATCTTTTTAAACTTTTATCATCAATCTTTGGTCAATCTTCTTATTAAAAATATACAATTATTATTAATTTTATTGTGAAATATTTTATAATTATAAATACTTTAAACATGATTTATTTTTTTCTATATTTTTATGAACTTTTAAAACGAGAGGGATGATAAAATGACACTTATTTTGAGACGGATAGAGTACTTTTTTAAACATACCATTTATGTACGATTTTCTATTAAATTAATACTATTTAAAAAACAGATTTGGATCGATAGGCCACACAATCACGTCTTCAATTATTGGACTGAGCCTATAAAACCGGCTCAGCCGCACTCACATAATACTGCTAGGTAGCTAGCTAGCTGCAGTATACTAAGAGCTACTTCTTAACTAATTAGCCATGGATTTGATCAAGCTCAAGGAGGACGAGGGGAGCAATACTCAGGCGGCACGCACGGAGGCTGTGGCCTCCGGCAACAAGGAGCACCAGAAGGATGAGAAGCAACAGCAAAGCTTCCACATGGAGCCGATAGGCTACATCGACTTTAACGGTGCTCAGTTTGGGCCATCATATATGGTAAGCATGATCGCATAGAATCAGGAAACCAATTAATTATGGACTCCGCGCTCACCGCCGCCTCCTCCGACGCCGCTCCATGTCGATGTCGAGCCCCCACCCCGGATCTGCACATCACAGTCCACTGCCGGGCTGTAGTATCGCTATATTTCTCCATGAGCTAACCTCCTAGTCCTATGTACATGTGTCGGACTGGCAGTGGACCGATCATCATCTTATCATCAAGGACCAATCAGCTACCTGAATTACTACTCCGAACTAAAGCTTTGCTACATCAAACGGATGGCGTTTTAGTAGTTGAATTTCTTCATGGAATGAATATTGAAGTTAGCGTGATGATTTAAATTAACCTTGCTTGTGTATTTTAGGCATGCGCACAGCGCACGTGCCTTTTATCCTGTAGTCAAATTCTGCAATAAATTGGAGAATTTATTTCGTATATGCGCTAGTTGTAGTTGAATTACGGGATGTACTCTGCATCAATACAGGTTAAGAAATATGAGGCGAAGATCAAGCAGAAGGTGGAGGAAAGGGTCGGCTTGTTCAGCGAGGCGGAGGCCAAGAAGCGCGAGGAAGAGGCTGTTGCTCGGGAGAAGGAGGAAGCTGCCGGCTGGGAGAAGAGCAAGAATGTCTACGAGTTCTGAATCATACGCAATCAAAGTGCATGTATATGCATATGTGCGCCCTGTCCTATCCTTCGCTATCTATATCGCACGTGTACGTATTTCAATAAGCGGGAGTGTGTGTCTGCTTCTGAGTTGTACTGATAAATATGCTATATTAATAGGGAATAATCTACAAAAGCAGAGAATTCTTAAAAAGAACGCCATCACTATTAAATTATTTTCATTAAGAACTATTTCTTCCACGCTCCCCACATCAATATTTTATGTCCCTGCACGAGACACTCTGAGTTCACTTGAATTGGCAGTGTCAGCATGTTGCCCCGCACAAAACTGAAAAAACCAGACTTTCTCCGCCTGATGCTTCTGTCTGTGTGTCAATGATTGATCAGGATTCTAGACGATGGTAGTATTTCGTGTCCTTGTGGCACTATGGCGTAGTGTGTAGTTGGGATGTTCATGTCTCTACAACTTGTAGACTATAAGTAAGTGTATGCGTGTACTTATATCGGAATGAAATAATCATTGAGCACAAAACTAGAATAATTACTTAATTAAATCAATTGATACCTTCTATTTATTTGATCTGTCATCATAAAGTTATCAAAGCATGAGATATTACTCTTGCATCTCAAAATCAATGTACATTGCCGATGCTTTGTCCCAAGCTATTGTTTGACAAATGGTAGGCTGGTGGGTGGTACTCTTGCATCACCCGTTAGTATCCTCAGGGACCGCTTTCAGCAGGAGAATACAATAGTATGCTTGATCCGATGCTCAAATGCATCATGCCACTTACTCCACTATTGTGGGTACATTCTTACCTGATGCCTTCAAGAAGCCGTCCTTTGAGACACGCTTCCATCGGGTGTCGCTGGTCCATTTGTTATCTCCACAATGATACACAAACTTCTCTGAGGGAGCCTCTGAATGTTGCAATTCATAAATAAGGGAAAACATGAGAATTTTTTTATCCTCCTATGGATCATGCTGCAATGGGGGCAAATTAATGAAAATTGATAGAAATGGATAGATGTGTGGAGCACATATAGCATATGGGTGAGGTCCGATAAAAATTGATACACATTTATCGGTGAGGTTTGATAATTTTTTATGCACCAAAATTTCATCATTTAGTATCCTTAATCAACAAAAATTGCTTTGTCCTTATATAGTTTTATAGATAGAAGGTAATTCCTTGTGAGTTCAAATCAATTAGTTTTAAAAGTATTTAAATTTTATTCACCGAAATCGCTGAAATATCTGAAATATCATGTTTATTGGTGACCTCCGGTATTTTTTTTATACCAGAATTTTTTTCCAACCTGATATGAGGTGCCAGAGGTTGTGATTTAAAATTACTTTATCACTAATAATTGCTGAAGGAAGTGGCTGGTTGACAGTGTGACACATCCCGCCCTATTATAAAAATGAGGCTTGTGACGTCCCACATGCTTAGGTGCATGGGAATATGGGAATTTATCCTTACCTTTCTAGTTTCATGAAAGTAAGGCCAAATTTTAATCTATGTGTACAGCACAGAAGCACCAACAATGTTGGGTTTCAAGTGCTAGATAGATGTATTGAGATAGAGTTTGTTATTCTGTTTTATCTCTTTACTGTACTTTCCTCGTTGTGTAAGAGGTTCTGTGCATATTGTCCTATTATTTGTACTCTATTTATAGGAGGCTTTTAACCCTTCAATTTCCCTAACATAGTATTAGAGTCTATCAAAATTTTTTTAGGGGCAGTTTAGATCCCTTCATTTTGTAAGAATTGAAATCTACATAATGAGGTAGTTATTTAGCTTGAAATTTGATATTTTACAACTTTCTCAATCTCACAAATATGATCCCCATATACCGTATTAAATAATTTTCTCGCTCATTTTTATTTCAAATATGGTAAATAGAAATGGGATGAAAAATAATAATAATACGAGATACAGATCGAAAACGGTTAGATTGTTTTCCACCCATTTTACCGGGATCCTGTTTTTCATCCTGTTTACACAAATACAGGAAAACAGGCCATAAAACCCATTTTAAAAGGCCAACTACGTGCTGCATTCCTTCACCCCCCACGATGGCCCAGTCCGCGTCCCCCGCGCGTTCATTGGCCGTCCGTCCGCAGCGTCGCTGCTCGCACGCTCGTCGTCCATCAGCGTGTATTCGGTTCCGAAGTACTATCGTCCCAAGTAGCCAGGTCCAATGGTAGAAAGTCGTATTTACAATTATGGGAGCAAAAGTCATGAGGGACTATACGCGTATGTTATAAGAAAGAAATGCACATGTTAAGAAACAAAAAATTTATATCTTATTATTAATTTTTTGGGAACAATGTTTCTGATTGAATTATCGGTTCCGACTCATACCAATGTATTACCGTCTGATTTTTTTTTTTCGACTTCCCAAAGTTTTTCTGATTGTTTTCATTACTGTCTTTTCCGTTTCATTTTTGTTCGCCAAAATAAATATAAAAATGAAAATGATACAGGTATTTTTTTGATGTTTCCGTCCGTTTTCATCCCTAGTAGCTGCACCGGGCACAGAGAGCCGTCCCTGGTCACCACGCTGCCGTTTCTGGAAGACAGCTGCCGTCTGGTCGTCCGCCCGCAGATTCCAGGTTCGGTCGCATCAATTATCAGTTGGTTTCGTTTCTGTTTCGGGTCTGTTTGATCTGATAGGCCTCCAACGGTGTCTTCAGTTGTCACGCTTCTCTAATCAGTAAAAAAAAAGAGGTACCCCTGCAGCGATGGCATCTACTATTTTTGTCCCCGTTGCTCGGTGCTATTCAATGGCACCAACTATGTGGATTTTGTTCAGCACATACACATCCACATGCGTGGCCTTCGTCTCTGGAGCATTCTCTGTGGGGATTGTTGTTGTTCGGATGTTTCTCCTCTACCCACAAAGCATGTTCCTCCTTTGCGTACACCTGCTACGGCGCTTGCTTTTGGTACACCTGCCACAGCGCCTGCTTCCGGTACTCTGCCTACGACTCCTGCTTCTGTTGCTCCTTCGACCTCGCCAGATGTAGCTAATCCAGCCTATGACGAGGCTATCTCTGCCTATCAGAAGACTCTAGACGTGTATAGTGAGGAGCTCGCTGCCTACTCTGAGTGGATTGATGATGATGTCAGGGCTGCTACTATCCTGGTTGCTAGTCTGATTCCTCAATATGCTGCGGAGATCGTGGGATTTTCCATAGCCTTTGAGATGTAGACTTACCTTCACCGCTTCGAACCACCAGGACATGCTTTATATCTCTCAATGGTTCATCATGAGCAAATGCTTTAGCAGGATGAGCTCTATGTTGATGACTTACAGAGCAAGCCTTTCAGAGGAGGTTTTGCTAGGAGTCTAAGGAGAGCATCCGACTCGAGCGCCTCCAAATTGAGGAGAGGCTGAGGATGGTGAGACCTTGTTGAGGAAAGGAGACGGTAGGATAGGGAGTTCTATTAGAGGTTGCAGCGCATTCAGTTGGAAATGGCAACGGCTATATCTTATATATCTCTCGAGTTTGGATAGATTGCATCTTACCTACAGGGGATCGGTATAGCACCATTGCCAACTTTTCTGTCGACAATGCTACCGGGTCCCCTTCCCTCACAGCTGCAGCCTACAGCACCCCAGCCTCTATTCTTCAGTGCCAGCTTTCACAGCTTAGCTTCAGCAGCCACAGCAACAGCAACCCAGTTTCAGTTCTCTGCTCACAGCTCCGCTTTCACCATTTCTAACTTTGGAGCAGCCAGTTCTTCTACAACTACGGTCAGTGTTCCTATTACAGCTTCTCAGTTCTCTTCGATTTTCTCGTTCTCCATATTGGCATTACTTGCTTCAAGAGTGACAGTGCCGGCATTGAAGACCGGGACAGTTGTCGGTAGCTCTCTGCTTGCTTCGAGAGTTCTTTTCTTTGAGGCTACCACAGCTGAGTCACCACCGACAGAGCCATTACCCACAGTATCATAGGCAGAGATAGCAGCCACCATAGCCAAGCAATCTAGCAGTGTTGATGCAGCTATTCTAGTTGAGATCAGATACACTTCTGAGAAAAGCAGCTCAGGCCTTTGCCACAACCTATTCAGATCAACCAGCTTCAGCTGATGGCAAGGAGCCTTCCTTGATATCATCTTCTGGACTAAGTGCATTTGATGATTCTAAGCAGCAAGGAGGAGATGAGTAAGCAGTAGTCGAGCCAGCACCAGAGGAGCAGCCATCAGCCGCCACAGCACCCGCCTCTCCAGCTGCAACAGCTCACGACTAGTTTCTTCTACAACTAGAGTGTCAGGAGTGAGACTCCAGATTGTAGCATTTTGAGAGGCTAACTATCCAAGGGGAGGCCGTGGATAGGTAGCTAGGGCTCAGGATCTTTTGTTTGGTGAATTTTGTTAGCTCTTTGTGTTATTTTGATGAGCTTGTATTTATTTGCTTGTTTTAGCGCATTGAGATAAACTTGATTTAAGGACTAACTCCTTGTTATTTATTGTGGTTATCTCTCCCTGTGATGTGATTGTATTGAATAATTTGCGCTCACTTATTATCTTAACGTGCATTAACTTTTGTCTACGTAGCTTCTCTCCTCTCTATATGCTTCCTCGATGCCATCATTTTGTGTGATTAGATGATAAAGGGGGAGAGACAGCTAACAAACGAGAAGGGAGGGAGAGTTTCAAAAGGAGGACATAGGCGGAGAACTCATGCATTTTTCGAGGGGGGTCATCAATGTACGGGGTAAGTATTTTTTTAGATGTGCTTCTTTCTTCTATTTGATATCATTTCGTTTGAGATTATATGTGATTATGGTTGTCATTAATCACCAAAAAAGGAGAGATTGTAAGCTTCATCACCTTTGAAGTCGCCTAAAAGTTACGAACAGGTTTTAGTGAATAAAAGAACACCATAGGTAATGGTTGTCATTGTAGGTACCCTCTACATCAACATGGTAGACTTTCGAACGTCAGTAAACCAAGGCTAAAGACTAGCTAGAGAGTCCATAGGATCACCGGTACTTATTAAGAGGGTCAAGTCATTCATTCTCGATTTTCTCAAAAAAAGTCATTCGTTCTCGGGTCATACAAGTGTTAGGAGGTATAAATATGCTCTTAGTTATCTCATAACGCACTGAAGATGGTAGAGGAAGCAATGCAAGCGAAGCCGTAATCAAGTTGAAAAAAGAAGACCCAAGTTTTCAACTTTAGAAGAGTTACTGGACAATTCGATGAGGTCACCATACAGTCCAGTGAACTAGAAGTTTCGAAGGCCCTCTTTGTTTGAGCTGGAGCTTTTGAGCTTTTAGAAAAGCTGGCTGGTGACTAGTTGAAAAGCTGACTAGTGAAATTTAGCTGTTGGCTATTGTAATATACATTTAGCTTCTCTACACACCAAAAGTTGGAAAAGCAGCACTCAGTGAGCTTTTCAGCTTTTAGTTCATTTTTGCAAAAGCTAGCTTTTCAGCATTCTAAAAGCTATCTTTTCAGAACCTTGTTTGTTTCAGCTTCTCAAGTTTCAGTTTTTCAGCTGGAAAAGCCAGCTGAAAAGCTGAAACAAAGAGGGCCAAAGTCCAGAAGAGATGTGTTCTGGAGTCTAAGTGAAGAAGTCATTGGATAGTCCGACGGGTTAGTGACCAGACAGTCTGGTGAGCCTGAAGATGAAGTCTTGAAAAAGGTATCGCTAGAATTCCAAAAGTGGTAGTCATCGGACAGTCCAGTGAAGGTATGCACTGGACAGTCCGGTGTCATACAAAATAGATTTCAGAGAGGGTATTTCCCTGGTTGAAAGATGGAGTCATTGGAAGTCTGGTGGTGTACCGGACATCCAGTTTGGAGAGTCAGTGGACAGTCTAGTGACTGGAAAAAGCAATCACTTTTATGACATCACGTTCCAGCGGTTGTCTTTGAGCTTGGAGCATATTTAAACTGTAGAGGCGGATGTTTTCTCGTGTTCCTGAGGTTTGATTTGCTGGAGCAAACTTGTGAGAGGCTAAGAGACATCAAGCAGAGAGCACAATATAAGATTGAAGATCTTTGGTGCTAGTAGAAAAGTGAATAGGAGCATTCATACATATTTAGAGCTTGTAGGGCTTTGAAAGGAGTGATCTTTGACTATTACTCTTGATTTGTCAATCTAGACCGGCTAGAAGTCAGGTGTTCGAGCTTTCTAGAAGGTTGTGAAAGACGACGTTAAGTTTGTGAGTGGTTTCAAGTCTCTCACTCGAAAGAGACATTAAAAAAAGCACTCGGAGCCTTAGAAGCTTGCTCTTACGCGAGGATACTGTTCGCTACAGCCGGATTGCTAGTGACTTCACTCCGGAAGTGAAGCGTGCCCTTGAGAACACTATTTCAAAAACAGCAAAAAGGGCCAGTACTCTGACGGGTGTGATCCAATGAGGATTAGGGAAGGCGCCAACCTTTCGAGACCTCGAAAAAAATCGCTGAGCATTCTCTTAACTCTCGATTTATATTCCGCTTTTCATACCCATTGAGTAGAGTTATAATTTACTTTACGATTCTTCTTTGTGGCTATCATACTAGTGTTTGCTTGCTTGTTGTTTTTATCTTTCTACTAGCATTGTTAAAGGTCCTGGTCTACTTAGAATTAACTAGGTTGCTCTTGTTGTGACCAAGTCTTATATTTTAAAATTGTAGTATTTTTAAATTTTATAAGTTTACTGATTCAACCCCCTTTTCTCAGTGTGCTTGATCCTTTCAACCGTCACCTCCACCGTGGAGCTCGCCCTCCAAGCCACCTCCGTCTCTCATTCCTCATCGACGAGCTGCGTCACCTCCCTCTCCTGCTCTCCATCGCCCAGCTCGCTTCCTCTATCTCTGGAACGAACAGATTTTGGAGGTCCCCGATTTTTTGAATTTTTAGACCGTCAACCGTTCTTCCCCAAATCCAGCGCGACCAGGTGGTGAACTTCCTCGATTACTTTCAGCTTTGAGTAGATCACACTGGAGCACATCTTCTAAGCAAGTCCATCGATCCATCTCGTGAACTTTGGTGCAGGAATTTTTGAAGCCGAATCTCGTCGGTCGCCTGACCCGTGCCACCTCGCTGTTGAATTCCACCATCCAGCCTTCCTCGTCGACTCCCGCACCCGCGCCGGCCCTCCGCCCATCTCAGTGAAGATTTCGGTGCAGGTTTCACTGCCGCTTGTCCTCCGTACTCAGTTCTCTGCGCCGCCGAACCTTGGTGGAGCCGCCGCTCGACGCCGGTAGGTCTCCGGTCAGCTATTCACCTCGGCGACCCCTCCCCCATCTTTATCGAGCCGCGCGGATGGTTTTGGTACCCACGGTTCACCTCGGCGACCCCTCCCCCATCTTTCTCAAGCCGCGCGGATGGTTTTGGTACCCACGGTTCTGTGCACGGCCGCCGGCGAGCGCGCGGCCACTGGCCGGCCGCTGTGCCGGCATGCCCGCCTGGGAGCCGAGACCCCCGAGCTGGGATCTGCTGCCCCCACCGATCTGGTGCGGCGGGGCATTTGGCCCCATTGTGGCCTGCCCCTTTCCTTCCGGGATCTTTCGGCCCACTGGGTGGCTGAGCCCAAACACCGGCTGGAATTTATTTAATTGTGAAATTAATTATTTGATTAATAGAACAACGGTTTGAACTTGTAAAATCCGTAGAACATTCATCCTAAGTGCTAAAATTGTGAAATAAATATTATTAGGATCCTCTCGACTAAAACAAGATTCTGGAGTTAACAATTTTTCAGTTTATGCACGAAATTAATTTAATTACTTGAGAGCATATAATGCATCATTAATTAATTATCTCCTTTCCATGGCATGATAAAATCTTGGAAAATGTACTTTTCTTTTTATTTAATTAAACTTTAAGTTTTAGAAAAGTTTTGTATTTATGTTCAACAGAAATGATTTTTAAAATGATATATTGGTTTCAAATGGTATTCAAATCCTTATAAATCTATTTGGATTCAATAAATAATAAAATTTAGTCAAAAATTAGTTTATAACCTCTCTGTTTTATGGACAAACCAGAGTTGACTTTAAGTTTTCGAAAACCTTGTGAAAGGAAGTTATAACTATAGTTACTACTGTTCTCTTGAAAATAAAAGATATTATCGCATGTGATTTAAATTCAAATCGTCGGAGTTTAAAAACCAGCATAATTCATTTTTTTGCATATCATTTCATGTATAGGACTCGAAGTTTCCAAGGAGAGTTCAACAACATTGAATTCGCTGAGCAATCTAACTTTGAGCAAAGCCAAGGCAAGCCCCTGTGCATTAACTCTTTTTAAGTTCCTATTTTGTCACTATATATTATATGTTAATGTATTGTGCATTAGGTCTTACGAGCTGATTGAAACCCTAGACTGCATGATAGATACCTTACCTATGTTAAGTGCCTTTCGTATAGGTATCTCGATGTAGAGCTAGGTTAGGAATATTAATTAACGGTAGAAGTCGGGTGAATAGAAACTTCATTCGCAAGCTACAGGTTTTTACTCTTGGTTTGTAATTATCAACAGGAATGATGAAGTTGGGTTATAATGTCATATGAAATAATGAATTGGAGACCGGACAAGGAAGTATGTTATAACATGGCATGTTTCTTATGTGGACTCATAGTCAATATGTGGTAGCCCTGTCTATATCGGTTAAGGACCATACCATTGTAGACCCTGTTGAGCAGGTTGAATAGTACTGATTACATAGTGGATATATGGGACCCAAAAAACCGATGTGGCTTTGATGTTCGTAGTGACTGGACATAACTGAACCCTTTCAGAGAGAGCTTTAGATCTAACTATAGATAACCTTACCGTGGCATATATTGCATGGAGGACCTCTGCTCAGAAGGAGTGGACATTGAATCGGTCCTATGGCATCGTTGTCAAAGGTTGCCGCGTACGACTTCTCAGAAGGGTGTACATGTCGTCTAATCAGGTTTCTCCAGCTGGATGTAAATCGATTATAATTGCTGTCTCTCACAGTAACAAGTATTGCATGTCTCAATGTGTCACATCATAGTAAGAACTAAGGAAGAAATGGTGAAGGAAGAGGATATGAATTGTTCGATATGTTTACTAAAAACTTGAAAGCAACCATGATTGTGATATCTTATAGTGCAAACTAAATTTATTTTCTTGAAACTTAATCTACTGCTAAAACTTGAAAGTAACGATCCACTCTTAGCGCTTGTTTTTGCAAATAAGCATCCCAGTGAGTGTAAACTGAACCCAACATTTGTGTGTGTTTCTGTGTTCGCTTGGTGCCGGTGTCTTTTTTTTTTCGCTGACAAAGATGCCTTTGTTAGTGATGGGGTTTTCAATACATTATCTCCATTTTGCAGCAAGAATGTTTTTGTATGCTTGCTATACAAATGATGGCCCCTCCATAAGATGCTGGAGACAAAATAAAAGGGTATTGTATCAATAGACAAATTTTCTAGTTCTCAATTACTAACTTGGATCTTGCGCATCTTCCTGTCACATTTCTTGCAATAAATGAAATATGGATATATAGAAATTTTCCTCTAGAATTGTAGTTTTTAGTCGAATATGAAAATCTAATTATCTTCCAGTCACATTTCTTCCTTTGTCTATTGAGGTGGGCGACATAAGATGTACAGCTTCAACTTGAACTTCACCCGATAAAATTTGTTATATTAAAACAAGATTAACGAGAAAATTCCCCTAAATCTTTTACATGACCATGGAACTTTCGATACAAAGTTAAATTGTGCAGTCATAATCAGACAAATTTATGTCGCGACAAGTGTAAAGTTAGCCTTTGTATTACAAAGATATTGCTAACAGTGAAAAGGAGGCAATAACCTGAGGTATTACGTACTGAATGCAGCAACAGGATAAGGATTTCTCATATTTCAAAGTTTACATACAAGGTGCTGAAGCATCGATATCAACACTCATGATACAATGGGCTGCAACAGGAGTTTGCCATCGGCCATGTCTCCTTCGTGATGGGAGAAAGCCAAGCGGACGTTCGACCAAGTTGAGCCCACTGATAGTAAAGCCCAGAACATGGACGTACCACAACCAGGTTGACTGGCCCCACCCAAGGTTGAAGAAACCGTTTAAACTGCAGAACAACAGTCTGGTTTTGTGGTATATTTTATCAGAGAAACCGCTCAAAAACCACTCAAAATTTAAACAACATTTTTTTGAAATGCTATAGTAAACCAACTGGTTTATCAATCGGTTTCGTCGGTTTTTACCTTTCAAATTTTTAAACCCATTTCACTAGCTTACATCTCAGTTTTACCATTTCAAATTTCTAATTTTTTTAAAAAAATAAAACTTTTCAAACTGAAAACTAGCCTACTGGTGAAACATGAATGGAACTGTTTCACCAAAAAAACGTAAATCTGGTCGGTTTTTTTTAACAATTTTTACCTGGCTCCGGCAACTAGAGATTGCTAGGACCTAGACGTGTCTAATGTATAATTATTTTTTGGTTTTTTCAAACGTACTCCATCTGTTCCTAAATATTATTGTTATTATTGATTTTTAGCATTATGTTATCTTAATTTAATCGTTCATCTTATTGAAAAATTAGTTGACATGTGTAAAATTATAAGTCATTATTCAAATAAAAGTAATGATATAATAAATTATATTATATTAAATTTTTTGTCATAAAACAAATTGTAAAAGAAGATTTTCAAAGTTAGCAGTGACAACAATTTAAGAATATAGGGGGTATCGCTAAATGTTAGTCAGCTACAAATGCAATCTCTTCCAACTGAGTACGCCACGAAGGAGGCTTCAATTTTATATGTTAATCATTGACTCTTGGGCCAAAAGTGGACGCAGGCCTGGGTTGTGCTTTTGGTTTCGGCATGGTTCATCTTTGTTGGAAACACTCGTTTGTGGTTTACACTCCTTCCTGTCTCATTTTTTCTCTTCATTCTTCATTTTGTTTTTTGTTTTTTGGCCTTTGGCTTCAAGTGGTGGTACACCCACTGCCCTGTCTTTAACACTTTTTTATTTCTTCTTGTAAATATCTTCACAGGAATTCATTAAAGTAGCTGAAGGTTTTCTTGAGTTCTTCAGGAGAAAAGGACAAGGTTTTCTACATTTAAAATGCAATTTCGTATTGCCGCTTATTTCTTTCTTCTGTTGTTAGAGAAGGATGTCAATATTTTTTTTCATTTATATTCATCTAGTTTGTGGTTAATACTTACTTCATTCGTTCTTTAATTTATGTCGCTGTTGACTTTTAAATTCAACTTTGACCATTCGTCTTATTAAAAAAATTGATAAATTTCATTTATTTTGATATAATTTGATTTATCATTAGAGTTATTTGAATCACAACTTAAAATTTTACACAATCAAGCAAATTTTTTGAATAAGACGAATGGTCAAAGTTGATTATAAAAATCAACGGCGACATCAATGCCCATTTTGTATATTTTTGCTTGAATCTACTCCTGTGGTATTCTACGCTTAGAAATATGAAGAATATAAATGATAACGGTGTATACAAATCGTGTCGACATTAAAACTATGGAGATAAACATCACATAATTAAACTGTTCAATTACTGCAGTACGTAACCTATTACTATTAGGTAGTGCCGTGTCAGATTGGTAGCGCATCTGGTGGTCAGCGGCATCATATAATTTTTTCATGTGATCTATTTGGTGCTGGTGGTTTTTTTTTTGGGGGGGAGGGGGATATGGGCGGGAGGACAGAAAACTGACTCAACCAGCCAAATTATGATAATCTAGATTATATAACAATAGTGGTTTCAAACGTGTCTAGATTATAAAAACTAAAAACTCAGATTATAATAAATTCATTGTGCCTAAAATTTGATTATGTTAGACAAATGACAATTTTACCCTTATAGGTCATTACTCAGAAAAATTGGATAAATAGTTTTTATAATTTGGCCTCTAAACACGTCTGTTAGATTATGTTTACAAACCAGATTATATAAACTACCTCCATAATCTAAATTATAATAATCTTTGCTGGTTCCAAACATGACCTTAGTTTAGTCATCATTTTTCTCCTTTCTATTAGAAACAACAGTTGATCTAATTACTTAAAGAAACCAGCCAAATTTCAGATTTATCCTCAATGCAAGCATGCTATACGTGTCAGCTTTTGATTAGTCAACAATGGACTGAAAGCTGAATAAGCAATAGCTGATTATTGCGGTCTTTTCCTTTTAAAATACATGAGTCAACACTTGGCTTGTGAAACCAAATTCAACAAGTTTTGTACCGTTCAAACAATTTCACATAAATCTACTGACAGGTATGTCTGTATATTCAAATTTTAAAACCCAACAGCTACAAAGAAATGTATTACGAATAACAATCAGTAGTGTTCATGTTTGGCATAAGAAAATATGTAAAAATGGTAAAACAATTGAAAGATAATTTGTTGAAACCATGAGCGATATCGGAGATATATTCTCCTCATAACTGGTGTTTAAAGTTCAAAACTCAGGTGGTCTAAAAAATCATAGCCTTTTGTCACAGTAGGATGGATGCAACCTATATATAAAAATTGTTTTGCTTGATGATTTTCAGAAATATTTTTGTAGCTTACAATATTTTTATTTAAAGGCAAGCCAACATCAAAATAGTTAGTGCAAGGTCTAGCCTTAAAGAAACAAGACTTGATAAGTTGAACCTAGAAATATTATAGTTATGGGTAAAGTCCAATTTACTCCTCAGTATACCAAAGTCTAAATAACCTCCTACATTATATTTTGGTTCATTTTACCTCGTCAAAACGTGATTTTGGATCAATTTACCCCCTCCTTCAATTTATTTTTTTGTTTTTTAATACACAATCATAATCTTAAGATCAAACTTTACAAGATGATAAAGCATATCATAACACATATTAAAAAATGATTATAATTTTTTTCATTATTTGAACTTTGGCTATACTTAAGAGGAGTAAATTAGACTTTATCATTTAATTGTTGTCTATGTTTACCATGGGAAGGATGCATACTCTGAAATTTGGCTGGTAGAGTAATGCACAGTCGATAGACAAATGCCATGTTGCTAATTGAAGCTGTTGCGATATCCAACGTAATTATTAAATAGTGGCGTTCTCTGCCTTTAAGAATAATACTGAAACAATGGGTAATAATGTGCTTTGGCTATACACATATATGCATGCACGCGGTACATGCATTTCTAGGAGGATATGGATTCAATATATATAGGAAATTGCAGGTGCATGGAAAACATAGGATGCCATGAACAAACACAGACAAGCGCCGTTAGCTGCACCTTCATTCAGCTGCGGCCGCAGCTTGTGAGGTTCATGGAAATAGGTCCACCTTCCATAACTTGTGGTATAATTAAACTATGAGAAATAGTCTCACCTAACTAGTTTAATGAAGGATAGACCAACTTAAATAGTTAGTGACTCAAAACATAGTATCTTTGGGTAAACTCTTTTACACGAAGCAAAGATTAAAGTGTAAGTAGATTACTGTGTAGGTGTGACCCACGCAGCATCTGCGTGGACATGAGTTGTATCTGAGCTTGGTCTGTTATACAGCATGCTATAGCCAAATATAGTTTTGATTGTATCTACAGTAGCCACAGTAGCAGCAGTAGCGATAGCCTGGCCAAACGAACAGAGCAATGTAGGCTGGTGATTGAGGTTTTGTTGCTTTCTCGGCCGAGAAAATATTTTTCCTCTCTCTTTTCCTGGCGTTGAAATGTTGAATATCGGTGTGATCGAAATGTGGAGAACATTAACTTCTCTGATGGATTGGCTATCTCAGTCTTATTGGTGAATGAAACTTATAAACCGTGGGAGATGTGGTGGTTACAATAGTGTTACGATCTCCAATGTGAGATATGTGTATGGCAAATAACGACGTGTACGCACATCTTTCCTCCAGTTTCTTTTGTGCTTCATGGTTAATGCTAGTGTTCTCCTCGTTATCGTAGCCAACCATGCATGATTCCAAAGGGTCGAACCACAGTCAAAAAGATTTGGACACTATACCAAAGTACTTTTCGTGAAAATAATTAAAAGTAGTTGCTCTTTTGAATCAACAAAACATGAACGCCGTACCTCCACAAAATGCTAGGGATATAAAATTTACAAAAGGGATGGATCACATACATGTACGGCCAGACAATAATATCTCCGTGCTCTTTTCTTTGCTTTTCTTTGTTGAAGATCAGACAGTCGATGGCACAACAAATTGTCTACTGTACAAAAAGTTCATAAAGATATATTACACTACTGAAGAAAGTAAAGAACAAGCACGCAGATAAAACTGTTGCTACCATTAAATTCAGTACCAAGTAGGTCCTATGAAACAGATGTAAGGTACAGGGTGAGTGCATCTAGTAGGTTGAGAAATATACAAATATAAGTGAAGGGCTGGTATCATGCCAGGGCAGTAACAAAAGCTAAACCAAAAAAAAAATGTGTGCTTTTCTAGCAAGTAAAAATAACAGTGAGAGTTAACCCTGTTGTGGTTGGTTTCTAAGGAGATTATTAGTTGCCATTCCTTGGCTAAACAAATAAGATTGTGTCATGAATTCGTTTGTGATAACAATAAAACCCATAATAGACAATCATCAAGTTTTACCTACGGGTTGCAGTGTGTAGTACGTAATTATATTACTTGATTTTAAGATTGAATCCGAGAATAATAGTAGCGGTAGTGCACTCTTTGGTTGTAGGAATAAAATGGTGGTGAAGAATGAAATGATGTGTTGGGGTTAGAGTCTAGATGCTTTTGGATTTTGTAAACCTGCAGCTAGCCTCGTTGGAACACGATTTTTGACACCATATTTACTATTATGTATCTTAAATTTGAGTGGTAATCCTTCATGTTGTTAGGTAACAGAGCGGCAAATGCAGCAGGTTGCTTTGAAGGCCATTATTAATTCCCTTATTTTTTTTCAACAATCAGTGCTCAATCTGTTTATCATAACCTCTCACATGTTCTTTATATGTAAACATTAGTATGTGTGTTACTGCAGTCATACAATTTCATGTTTAATTTTCAAAAAATAATAAAAAATATATTATTTACCACAAAATATGTCATAAGAGTGTCAAGTCAACCAATCACAAGCCACCAGGGAAAGCCTTGTTATGCTACATGATATATGTCTTAGTTACATCGTGGCCTGTGCTTCATGTTTGCCAAATGGTGTCATGACAAGTCGACATGTGGGTGCCCATATGTCATATGTGCAAAGCTGTCATGTTGGCCAAATGGTGTTATGACAAGTTGATTTGGGTGTGTCCATCAGTCAAGTTGGCCAAATGGTGTCTTGACAACTCAACATGCGGCATTTCGATCAGTCATTTATCAGGTTCCATATGATGGCACATGAGCTTCATGACAGGGACGGGCCTTACTAGTTAGCACTCCTTATTACTAATCAAAGGCGCATTTGCCTTTTTCTCTAAAATCAGTAAAGAAACTGTTACTTGCAGGGGCAGATCCAGAAATGAATACTCCTCCATTTCTATATTCTTGTCATTTCAGACCGCAGAAATTAAATAAAAAACAACTAGCTGCTCTTGTCTTAACCACAAGAACAAAAAACATAGGGAGTATGAGTTAATTTGTGAATCTAGTATGCAGGAAAAAATATAGATATTTTAAATTTTATAACAAATTTAACAAATTAAGCTCGATGAGACTTTTTTTAGATGCTGCATAGTGATAATCATGTTACACTTTACTGTGTATTGTATCGTTGGTCTTGTGCGTGGTGATCGCCTCCCAGATCATGAGATTGTTGATGTCGCCTTCACATAGCATGGTGTGCGCTTTAACTGTTATCCTTGAATATCTTCAAGACTTTATCCTATATAATTTCTTCAGGATAGGATGAGAGATGAGGCCTTTGTCCTTAAAGCCTAACCGCTAATCTTTTGTTGTTTTATATGAATTTACATAATGGAGAGTGGGAACAAGCGGATCAGATTGAAGCCAGAAAAGCGAACGGCTAAATGGATGACATCACTGATTACGGCAGGCAGACTTTTCTATCTCCCTTTTTGGTGAAGTTCCTGACATGACTGGAAGTCCATGTAATGTTGATGGAAATGAAGGCAAGCCTTTCTCAACAGAAGGGAATGTACCCTAATCGAGTAAACAGGAATAATTGTTTAGCAACTGAGATGCAATATGTTCAGTAGTTTTCACTGTATGTCTAAAAAGAAAGATACCCATTGTTTCTGTTTCCACGTAGCAAGAAAAAAATCATCAATGTTACGGTAATTTCAAAAACTGTATTAACTCAAAAATCAAAATGTGATTTGAAATGCCATTAATGAAATCTGAAAATAGCTGAAAATTCCTGATCATCAGCTGCTTTACCAGACACAGAAGGCGAACTCCGTCCTGCATTACCTAGGGTGACCCAAACAAAAGAATATGCCTGTATGCAGTTGGAAAGCCACAGTTGAAGATCTAAGGAAAAAATATTCAGTGGTACGCAAGCACTGAGAAAAGATGGCCCCCTGTTCTCCTTCCTTGGACCTTCGCAGTTGCCAAGTTGCATTAGCGAACGGCTCCTGAAGAGCCTAGCTAGGCAGCGCCGCCGTCTCTGGTACACATATCTTATTCCTACGTACGTGCATGAATATTCCCCACGCTCGGCCATGCATGCTCAGGCAAGCCAATAAATCCTACAGCTTAATACAAAACTTTGATTGCAGAAGCAGCAGAGAACTTGCATGCTCACGGTCGACGCTTTAGTCTTTTTGAACGCACTTTGGACTCACAAGAGCCGTTGATTCAAGCAGCCACTGGGAGGGAGGGCTCGAGGCAATGGTTGAGCGGCAGCCGGTCTGGCAACTAGCTAGGCCTTTGAAAACCCAAATTTGAATATGCTACGCACTTTATTTGATTTCCTGACGGTCATATCACAAATGTACGACTCGCCTAACCCAGCTAGTCGAATCGAATATTCTTTTGTGCCCAAGACCGTGCAATGATGGTATAAAAATAATGAGATCTATGTCAGTCAGTCTTTCTCGTGTGCTCATTATATACTTGCGGGTATCTACTTGGGTTCCTTTCATGAGCTATAGGGATGCAATTGTGAAAGGCATACTATATATATATATATACATTTACTAATTCTAGTTCAAAAACAAATTAAGGTTGTTCTCCTAACAATAATAATTTGAGAACGAAGGAATATATCTTTTGAGAATTGGAAACTACTCCCTCTCTCCCAAAATCTTTCTAAAATTTCAAATATCTACTTTTGATCATTCATCTTATTCAAAAAATTTTGTGTAAATATTATTTATTTTATTGTGAAACGATTTATTAGCAGAAGTACTTTATGCTTAACTTGTTTATTTTTATATTTTTGTAAATTTTTTGAATAAGATGAATGGTCAAACACTTATTTGTCAAAAAGTTAAAAACATCACTTATTTTAGGGACAGAGAGAGTAGGTAGCAAGTTCTCAGTGTATATGTTGACCTGAAAAAGTAAAAAAAAAAAAAGAATCCAACAAAAAGGTGCTGCGGTAGTGCCGTGGAGCACATAATGAGCCAAACTTCGTGCTGATCACATCTCAGGTATCGAATGGTAATGTTAGAAAGTATTATTGCAGCAACTCATATATGTGGTTCTCCTCCTCAGGTTCTTCTAATGTTATTTATACAAGTACATCCCCCAATTGAACAAATGCAGAATTTCCGAATATAATGCAAGCTACGAGAGGCCAAAGAGGACGCAATCAAAATAAAGGCTTTGATCTTTTAGTGCGGTGCACTTTGCTACTTGACGAACATAAAAACGATCGACAACCATTGACAGAAACTTGTGTGTAAAATTTTCGCATATTTTCAGAGGGTTCATTTATGAAGCTTTAGTAGCGCATTACTCCGAACTTTGGATCTACAAGCTTATCTAGAAGACCATATTTTTACATGTCATGTTGATTACAATATAAAATGGAAAATTAGTTGTAAGTTTGAGCATTGGCCCATGCTTTGCCTTGCTGTAGCTTCCTCGGCATCCCTTAGGCTTCTTTATTTCAGCTTTTCAACTAGCCTTTAATGAGAAGATGAGACAAACTAGGTTCTGAAAAGCTTATTTTTAAAATGATGAGAAGCTAGCTTTTGAAGGAATAAACTAAAAGCTAAAAGCTCACCAAAGGCTGCTTTTCTAACTTTTTGTGGGCAGAGAAGCTAAAGATATATTACAAAAAGCTAAAATTCAAATTTCATGAGCCAGCTTTTCAACTGGCTACCAAGCATCTTTTCTGGCTTTAGGCCCTGATTGTTGAGCCGGAGCTTCTAAGCTTTTAAAAAATCTAGCTGATGAAATTTGGATGTTGGTTTTTGTAATATCCCTTTAACTCTTCTTAACACCAAAGGTCTAAAAAGCAACCCTGAATTAGCTTTTTCCGGTTTTAGTTCATTTCTCTAAAAGCTAGCTTTTCATCGTTCCAAAAGCGAACTTCTCAGAACTATGTTTGTTTTAGTTTCTCAGTTTTCAGAATTTTCAACTAGAAAAAGCTAGCCAAAAAGCTGAAACAAAGAGGCCTTTAATATCTTGATGAATGTCTATGCTTTCACTGTTTGGGGGGGGGCGGGGGGGGGGGGTGAACTAATAATCTTTGTGATTGAAGTAATGAAGTTTTGATATTTAAAGAGCAAGCACTAAACTTCTGTTGCTTTTCATTCTAAAGTCCCAGCTGTGAGGGTGAACAAAGGAGAAGAAGATAGAAGCAACCAAATAAAAGGGACGAAGAAGTCCCGTGATGTCATGATAGTTAGGATCCCTTTCCATGAAGTGCATGAAATCATATAAAAACAGTAAAGCACCTTAACTGTGACAGATGTTGATGTTTCTAAGACATTCCTCTTTCTAAATACTCCAATGGAGATGTGTTCTTCATGTTACAGTTAAGGCCTGATTTCTGTGTTCTGCTGCGGTTTTACCGGCTACGTACCCCCGCATCATATGAAAGTTTAAATTTCTTGAGATATTTTACATTTGTAATTGATCAAATGTATGTCTTGTTTCACCTTATTTTAGCAAACAATCCAAAAAAATATCTGAAAAAATCAAATCATGATAGCTGAGTAGAACTGCACTACCATGATCTCCAAGTACAACCATAAGCAGAAGTGTTGTGCAGATGGAAAGCCATCCGGTGGCAGCATATTTAACTGTGTACCAGCACACAGAAAAGGTGTGGCGACCTCTGATGAACGATCGGGAGGTTCTGGCCAAAAGGTAACTACGTAGGCCCGTTCTTTTTTGTGCCTTCGTACGACCATCAGCGTTGCTGAGTACCGAGTGCGCTTTCTGCCGACGGCTGCTGGGAGCCTGAGATATGCTGTTCATAACGCGTCGAGTATATTGCGTGTCAGTACAGCAATCTTTGTTTGGCATATAAATTTTTATAAATTATTGGTCAAAGACATGGTTAACAAATCCTAGAAATAAGATTCAAATATAACGAATGGCGAACAAGTTTTCAGAGTGAAATAGTACCGTAGATCATGCAATTGCTCAAATGCCAATTTACAAACATGATAACTCAAATCAATCTTGTACTCCTTTTGTTCCTAAATTGATGTCGTCTTTGACTTTTAGCATCAACTTTGACAATTGTCTTATCAAAAAAGTTTGATAAATATCATGTAGTTTTGTTATAATTTACTTTACCATTAAAGTTATTTGAATCACAACTTATAATTTTTTAGATTTGAATTAATTTTTTAATAAAATGAATGATCAAAGTTGATGTTACAAGTAGGCGACAACAATTTAGGAACGGAGTGAGTAAATAGTTTGTACTTGGGCCCATCTAACTAAAAAACTATATAGAAACAATATTGGCCAACTGGCTTTGCACTTCACGGGAATGTTATTTCACTCCTCTAATTAAGTGTTGAACTTGTTAAGTTGGATCCAGACCGCTCAATACAATTATGGTACAACTTTTGTTTCCCGAAGCAGCAGGGAACGAATATGCTTGCAATGGACACTTTGTGTCTTTTGAACGAACCTTTTGACTAATCAGAACCGTTAATCCATGGAACCATAGGAGGCTCGAGGCAATTAGTGTCAGTGGTCGAGCGGCAGCCTGCCTGGAAACTACAAGCAATAGAGAAATTAACCTAACTATGCTATATGTACTTTTTGAATCATAAAGCTATAGTAAAATTTTAAGTCCCAATTCTCATATATATCGGCACTGCCAGTTTCAATGGTCTTTCGTTTGATCTTTTTTCATACATGTGAAAATAAACGAATAGGAATTAATATAATACGGAAACACACACAAAAGGCAACAAAACTGTAGCTTTTTACATCTTCCAAACGGCACTGACAACCCTAAAATATATAGTATCTTTAATTATGGTCAACAAGCGCGTGAGAGAGACATGGTTAGGATCTGGAGTTGAACGATCCCATAAAAATAGTCCCTCGAAAAACATCGTTTTGAATAATGTGTATAATGTTCACTACTACTGTGTCGTGCAGTTGTCACCAATAAACTGACTTTCCAGTCACCGATTTTTTTTTTTTTTTTGCGTATTCCATTGCTTGGATATATAGAGTAAATTTTGAAGAAGTCATTTTCAGAAAAAAAGAACAAATAAATGCCAACCATATGCTTCTGTGGTATTTAGGCATTCATCCAGCATTTTATATAAAAGCTTGCTTTCAAAACATGTTGGCAAATATTTTCTTTGGCGCAGGCGCTCTTAGTTTAAAATTGCAGTACGTATAAACGAATCTTGGGACATTGCCATGATTATTTTCGACCTTAGTTTCAGCCAGAATCCATGCCGTGTGTTGAATCTGCCGACGTCGACCATACATGTGGAAAGTGCAACATGCTTACAAAACTGAGGTCAAGTCAGAGTGGAAGTACCCCCAGCTGCAATGCAACAGACACCTAACATTTGCCAAAATGAACTCTATAATTGTGGGGTTGGACTACTCCGGCCCTTCTCTGCCTATCCTTTTAGCCACTTTCATGTACCCAAGCCCAAATGCAGTCAAACCAAGCTTCTGAACCCGGCATGCAGCCATACATGCATCTCCATACGTTAACTGGAGGAAAGACAGTGCAAGAAGGGAAAATGCTGGATCAAAAGGCAAGGTAATGCCTTCTTGAAGCCTTCCTGAATTATGGAAGCACGCAAGGCCAGTGACGTTTACTGGTCAGTAACGGTCTTGGCTTGTGGCTGGCACACTTCTTCGGGCAACAGAAGCAACCCACGTCTTGTTCAAGGCTATAACTGTTGTCTGTTACACGTTACTCGCAGTTCATACGCAGCAGATAAGCTCCTAAGGACTTATCTGGAACTACATGTGATAAGCTACGCGGTTACAGGAAGCTCCAGAGTTATCTAAATCCAGTTTCCGTGGCTCGAACAAAATGCAGAAACAAGTAGCAACAGGAGGAGACCCTCGAGATTATCCTTACTTAATTTGCAAAGTTCATTCACAGTTGATTCTGGACTGACTTCAGGACCGGCTTCGAACGGTCTGTACATAAAGGAAATTGTGCCCTTAGTCAGTGACCTCTCGTTCACTCTTCGGTTAAGGCACATAGCACCCATGCCTAGATGCTACCTTGGACAACAACTTTAACTACAAAATAATTCCACTAACTTATGCACTGCGTATATAATTATATGTGAAGAAAAGAAGCGTCAGCACTTCTGTCAAGTTGATCATTATCTTGTTTAATATCTTGTTAATCATGTCCCGTGGTTAACAAAATGGTTGTGGTGCTAACTGTTCCACGGTCGCGTGCTAGACGGCATATGTACCTTTTTGGCTCATCCTTCACCTCGCACTATAAATACTGTCCAAGCTGCAGGTCTCTTCTCCCATCAAGCTTTCAAGCAAGCAAACTCGAGTATTTGCAACCTCCTCTGCCTTCACATTGAGGAGAACAAAGTCCTTATAAGCAAACTAGCAGCAAAAATTCAAGCCTTCGTTGAGATTGCATAGTTCTCCTTGCTAGCTAGTTCTGCTCATAACCAAAACCGACGACTGTCCAATGGCTGGTCTCTCTCTTCAGCATCCCTGGGCTTTCGCCTTTGGCCTCCTAGGTACATTGTCTTGCAACAGATTTCAGACGGTCGATTTTGTTAGCTTATGTAATCATCTCCTTGTTTTAATTTAACTTGAACAGTTTTTTTAATATAAAAAACAGAGTTTTTGTTCTTGCTATTGCGTATAAAACACTACAAGTTTTTGTGGTATTCACCTGCTGCACGTATCTCATCGTTGGGTTTTGCATTTCGGGATCCAATAATTCGATGTGTTTACTGCAATGGTAGTGCTCCTTCTACCTTCCTCCTTCTGACACACCTCCCATTTTCTGCCTAAACAAGAGAGTATTTTTCTCATATGTAGTGCAGCGTGACATCCCATATATAGTTTGCCAAAGTCTCTCGATCGCCTATCTTTATTGAAAGGATAGTTGCACGCGCCTCTTTCCGCTATTATGCTTTCTGTAGTGAAGTTCATGCTACGTACTCAGAATTCTCATCCTTCCTTCTTTCCTATGTCGCTGTCGCAGGAAACGTCATCTCGTTCATGACCTACCTGGCCCCACTGTAAGTCTCTCGTTATCAGATATCTCGCTCTGTCTTTGATCTCTCTCTCTGTACGATGGCTGATGTCAGGGTAATTGACAGGCCGACATTCTACCGGATCTACAAGAACAAATCGACCCAGGGTTTCCAGTCGGTACCATACGTGGTGGCGCTGTTCAGCGCGATGCTGTGGATCTACTACGCGTTGATCAAGTCCGACGAGTGCCTCCTCATCACCATCAACTCCGCCGGGTGCATCATCGAGACCATCTACATCGTCATCTACCTCATCTATGCTCCCAAGAAGGCCAAGGTCCGCGCGTGGTCAATGTTCACCAGGCCACAGCTTGTTTTTTCACGTGACCTGATTAGTCTCTAGGCGTTACCTGACGTGGAGATCGATGTTGTACGCAGCTGTTCACGGCGAAGATCATGCTGCTCCTGAATGTGGGGGTGTTTGGGCTCATCGTCCTCCTGACGCTTCTTCTCGCTGCTGGCGAGAAGCGCCTCGTCCTCCTCGGCTGGGTCTGCGTCGGCTTCTCCGTCAGCGTCTTCGTCGCGCCACTCAGCATCATCGTACGTAAACGGATGCTAACCTCTGTGGATACACATATGGCCGGGCTAGATATATGAAAGCATCAACATTGATGTCTCTCCTCTGACACGTTTGCAAATTGGTGATTGCAGCGTCAGGTGGTGCGCACTAGGAGCGTGGAGTTCATGCCTTTCTCCCTCTCCCTCTCGCTCACCGTCAGCGCCGTCGTCTGGTTCCTCTACGGCCTGCTCGTCAAGGACAAATACGTTGCTGTAAGTAGGCCTAGATCGACACTTTTAAGCTTTACTTGGATCTATATTACTTGAACTGACGACTGCTTTGCAGCTTCTTTTCCCAAAAAAGATGTGATCACTAACATCAACTTTCTCCTTTGCCGCAGCTCCCTAACGTGATCGGGTTCACTTTCGGGGTCGTGCAAATGGGCCTGTACGCGTTCTACCGCAACGCGACGCCCAGGCTTCCGGCAAAAGAGGTGGCGGACGACAAGGACGCGTCGGCGGTGCCGGAGCACGTCGTGACCGTCGTCAAGCCCGGCGTGGAGCTCAAGAGCTCCGTGCGACCCGTCGAGTGCCCGCAGACCGCGGAGGCGGCGGCAAAGCCGGAGAACCGTGCGGCGGAGGAGATGCAGGGCAAAGCGGCGGAAAATGGAATTAGCAACGCAGTTTAGGAAGTGCAAAATAATTACTCCAGGCGCTCACTCACTCTCAAAACAACGGCTGCACACACGCTTGTGTGACTGCAAGCGATAAAGAAGGGATAGATGCAGAGGGTCGGGGTCCAGTACTACTGTAGTTTACATTTGTTTCGGTTCTCTTATTTAAATTTGCGTGTCCATCGCTACCGTGTAATGCGTTAACATAAAGTTCGTTTGTATCCAGCGATCAATTATATATATGTTCAAGTCCGACAGATTTGTTCGATTTGGTACGTTTGATTCTCTGAAGCTGTCAATTTTATTCTGTCACTAGTACAGGTACTGGTAAATGCTAAATCCCGATTAAAGGCACCGGCTCTTCTCTGTCATTTCGAGTATAAAGAAAACAAAAGGACAATGGTGGCCGATTCTCTCTTATACTCCGAGGATTATCATTTGGCAAGCGGATCATCAACTCTGACACATCAATGTTGGTGGGAACCATGGTGGACTGTAAATACTAAATATTATTTGGCAAGCGGATCATCAACTCCGTGAACCTCCGGGTGGAAACTTAAATCCTAGAATTCGGATGGGATATAGCGGTATTGTGCAACGCATCATCATTGGAGGCGTCACCTTGGAGATTCTTCTAACATTTCACTGATGTGCTGCATAGGAGCTTCATCATCAACAATATGGCTGTAGCGAGGAGATGCTTTTGTTTTCTTGGTTTTTTTTGTATCATTTAATTATGTGGCAAAAGAACATTATAGATGAAGTAGGCCCAGTACTAAAAAGGTTCAAGGCTCTCGCGGTTTTAAGGCGCACTGCACGAACTGATGAGCGTCCAAAAAAGGGTAACCCCCTTCATCATTTTGTGCTTCCACTTGAATAATATTGCAGACATCAATATAGGATCGATTTTATACTGCCTAATGACTGGACACTCTGCCGCTACATTGTTTCTAGTTCTAATGTTGTCAAGCTCACCTAATAGGAATCACTATGTAATGTATTTAATAAAATATACCCTTATAACTTGAACTTGAGGCTCTATGATAACAATATTATATTGAGCTACTCTACAATAATGTTATACAGTCTTTTTGTTCCAAATAGATTCGGTACACTAGCGATGAAACCTCAAGAGATAAACTATAAAGGATCAGAAAAAAGATGGAAAAAAGGGAAAAGAAGACAAGAAAGAGAAAGAAGAGAAAAACCAAATAGAAACTGAAAAAAAGGGCATATTGGCAATGAAGGTTCTAGCATGTGAGTTGCTAGCCTCTGTTGTCTCTTGTCTAAGGCTAGCTCTTTGTTAATATTTGAATCCTTCGTATCTCTATTCACGGACTCCTTACATGTTAAATTTGGTCTTTCTCCTCAATATGTTACCTCTAATCTGTCATTTATGTCATCGTTCTGAACACAATCTCTTATGTGGTCATAAATCCATCATAACATACATAGCACCTTTTAGTAGGTTAATATTCTGTTCCATATAACATGTACGGCAGGACAGATTACAGCCATATAGAC
>BCLH01000455.1:148773-171202 GCA_001602315.1 Zoysia pacifica
CCCGTGCCGAGCACCCCCGTGCCGCGCCGCCACTGCCCGAACACTTCCCGTCGAGCGCCGTCGCCCGGAGCACCTCCCCGACGTCGCTGAACCTCACCGCCAACCCCTCGTCGACGAGAACCCCAGCGCGGCCACCTCCGACCTCCTCCGACCCCACCCTAGTGAGCCCTCGTCCTCCTCTTTCGTTTGAGCCACTCCACGTCGAGATCCGAGCCCCGGTGAGCCCGGGCCAGCTCACCAGAGGGCGCCGGCAATGGCGCCTCGCGTCGGCCTCCAGCCGCGCCGGCCGAGCCGATCCTCGGCCATCCGATTTAGATCGGACGGTTCACGCCAACCCCACCCCTCGTTTTAAATCACAGCCATCGGATCAAAATCCATCCGTCCACAGTGAGCCACGTCGCCCGACCGCCCTCACCCATCAGATCCAGATCCGACACTCCACGTTGAGCCACGTCACCCGAATAATCAGAACCGCTCATTTTGAAATCAACGGCCCAGATTAATTCTCGAATTATAATTAAAAATAAATTAGATTTCTTATTGCGTCAGCACGACCTCAGCCTGACGTCAGCATACCGATTTAATTAAAAATTAATTAGATATTAGGTTAATTAATTTCGGATTTTCCTAATAATAATATAATCAATAATCTGGAAAATAATTAAAAGAAATTATTTAATAATTTAGTTAATAGTAATTAATTAATAGTTATTTAATAATTAAATATATTTATTATTTAATAACTAATTATGGCACTTTTACAGAAAAGCCCCTACACTTAATTTTAATTACAAATTAGTCCCTTCTGAAATGACAAATTTACATTTTAGCCCCTGAACTTTTTGGTAATTACAATTCAGTCCTTCAATAATTTTGTAAATTACAAATTAGCCCCTGAATCTTATAAATGCCATAACTTTTGATCCGTAACTCCGATTTAAGCAAATAATATATCAAAACGATCGTAACAGAATAACCTATGCATTCATGACATCTTCATACTGATATTGTTCTGTTTTGTTGCATTTGTTTGATTGTTTGTATTCTTGTGCGTTAGACGACTTCGTCTCGGAGCTGCAGTTCGTCGAAGACTTCCAGCAACAAGAGTTCGAGGCTGCCGACTTTTACTCCCAAGAGCAGCAAGGCAAGTGCCCTTGATCATCTTGTGCCAAATTTTCAAAACATCTATCTTGTAGTTTGCATGCTTGTGTCAAATTGACTGCGTACCTATTACTAAAAATTCCTAGTCTTTCATATTATGCCTTGTCACCTTAGTTTACTTTAATATTGGGTAGATCACATGCTTAGATTGCTACTATCGGATTGGGTATATTTAAATAGATCATTATACATGCTTCACGAGGATTAATGGGAGATTAATAGTAATCTGGATAGCGATGATTTGAGCGATATGGTTGGTGTAGGACTGTGTACAGGGTTACTGGCATTGTTCTTTGGTAAGTTATCTTCCTAAATCTAAAGACCGGTTCGTGGAGCGACCACCCATATATTTTCGTACAGCCACGATGCCAAGAATGGACGCGGCTTGGCGTAGTAAATGATGAAAACCAGTTCTGTGCGTGCCAGCTGGTGGAGCGGGGAAAGCGGGTTACGCCTGGATCCGCCTGGAGCGAGATGTGTGGGGAAGGGAGGGTTACTCCCGGGAACCATTCGGCACAAGAGGAGGTCTCTCGGGTTACGGTTAGTGCCCGACGGGTGAAACCTTAGTGGGCACGTACAAGCTGGCGGAAGTCATGGAAAAGCCTTGTAGTGATCTCTTGGCCCTCACACCAAAGAAAGTGTGCGAGTGTGACGGCACAGGCATAATGGAGATTCTTTTAATCACCTGGCAACAGGAGATGAAATCACTACTCGTGGAGAAATTTGTACAACCTCTGCAGAGTGTAAAACTGTCTTGACAGCCGTGCTCACGGTCATAAGCATTGCATGGACCCTCACATGATTAGCGAGAATTAGTAATGGTATGGGTATTGGATTGGATTGGTAAATCACAGTGGGAGACTGTGATCTAATTCTGTTACTCATTTTACTGTTCATAGGTACGGAATCTTTCACTTAGTAATTAGGTGCTTAATAGGAATTGTGTATCTCTAATGTGTGCTTTTATGCAATTAAAACCTATATTGCACTTTCTTTGATAATTGCCACATGTCATATGCTTCTCACACTTGCTGAGTACATCCGTACTCAACCTTGCCTCTATAATTGCTGCCCAGTAGAGAGAGGACCTTGGGAGAACTTTGAAGACCCTGGAGCCGATGTCTAGGCGAGCTATTCGGTCAACTGCCTGTGGAGCCCAAAAGCTTCATTTCGTTTCCACTGTTTGGTTTGTAATTTGATAAGACTCTTAGTCTATTTTTGTAATAGCTAGTTATTCGAGACAGTGTTCTGTTTTACCATTGTATGAAGTCACTTTATGTATGAAACTTATTCCTAGGCATACATAAAGGGTCATTCGGTTTTAATCATAAAACCGAGTGTGACATTAGTGCTTGCGTTCAAATTGTGGACTGTCATCATCAATTTTTATTCTTTCTTCTCATATAATGAAAAGCTAATTACATTTGATTCTGAACTTGCCTTCAGTAGCGAGCAAAATTTTTTTTTCAGTTATAGGTAGAAAGATATTTGGCTTTTTATTAGCTGACGTGCTCAAGGAGGCCAACATCAGCCCACAATGACCACGTCTAACTGATTCAGTCTGCCCAAACTGATCCATTTGAGCCCAACCGGTGCTACACCAATAGTCAATTTACTTTAATGAGTAACACTCTCGGTCTCAGAGAAGACGGACACCCAATTGTTTGCCATTCGACATCAGTCAACCAATAAAATATTTTCATAAACACCGAGTTAATTACGTGTTCTGGAGCAGTGTTTACTGGGAGTGTGAAGAGTTAGGGACACTACAGTCAGATAATTTAGAAAAGTTGTGTTGACGCCGAAATCAGGTCTGGGCCAACACACCGCTCGCATGTCCGTGTGCAGGAACATCGACGCTTTTTCAACGTCGGGTTTGGGCAGCACTTAAAAAATTTCACCTCGGGAGGACCCTGTCGGAGGAGGATCGTTCTAGGGTTGATTTGGGCTTGGTCAGGCGAGTTGGATTGTCCTCAAATGCCACTGGGACGAAGTAAGAACAGCAAAAGTATTCGAGTAAGGAATTAGGGTTTGAAGAAGAACAAAATGTAAAAGCAAAATGATAGGTTCGATTGGGATGATCCTCAACCGGTCATAGAACTCTGTTTTATAGAGGAGAGATGGTCTTGTGCTGAAAACTTTCCTAAATCAGCGTTATCAGAGTCGCCGGTAAAGTGTCGGACGCTCTGGTGACCGGAATCTTCGGTAAGATGCCGGAAGTTCCGTCGTGTAATTCTGAGAACCTGAGAGGGCTCACCAGATACTCCGGCAACATGCCGGACACTCCGGTGGGCCAAATGCCCGAATCTGAAGGGGCTCACCGGACCCTCCGACAGCATGTCGGACACTCCGATGGGCCTAGTGCCCGAACCCGAAAGGGCTCATCGGACACTCCGGTAACGTGCCGAACACTCCGGTGGGTCAAATGTCCGAACCCGAAAGGGCTCACCGCACACTCCGGCAACATGCCGGACGCTCTGATGGGCTAAGTATCCAAACCTGAGAGGGCTCACCGGACACTCTGACAACGTGCTAGATACTCCGATGGCCCTGTGATTTTTAGGTGTCAATATATGTCCCTTATTTTTTTTTAAGTTTCTACACCATAAAATATTTAAGTACCCAAAAACCTCTAAGGGCGATGGTTTTCTTGACTCATCGGCCATTGTATTCAATTTTGGCAACGAAGTTCTTCACTTCGGCCACTTTTCTCTTACGCTTCTTGCCATACACTTAGATGATACTTTTTCAAGTATCGGCCATTAAGAGACCTAGGTAATGATTGTTCACGAACATCTTCTAATATATATGTATTTCCGGTGATGACTTTTACTATCCTATATTTCCCTTCCCAACTAAGAGACTATTTTTTGAACTTTTTGCTTCTTAAGCCTACAGGCAGAATAGTTTTCCAAACCAATTCACCCACCTGAAAAGTTTTGACTTTCACCTTCTTATTGTAGGCTCTAGCAACTCGAGCCTTGTCTCTCTCAATTTCTTTCAAAGCATTTAAACGCTTATCGGTGACTTCATCATATTGTCTAGCACTAAAGTTCTATACTTATCGATGGATAAACCATTTTGTTTGGCTAACCTTACAGCTCCTAGATTTACCTCGACGGGTAAATCGGCCTCTTGTCCATACACAAGTTCATAAGGCGTTACATTAGTTGCCTCATGCCTAGATATCCAATGAGCCGACAATGCTTCTGATAAGACTTCATACCATCTCTTGGGATGGTCCTCTATCTTTTGTTTAATGAGTTTAATCAATGTTTTGTTACTAGACTCAGCCTGACCATTAGCATGAGCACAATATGGAGATGAATTGAGTATTCTAATTCCGTAAGATTCGACGAACTCTTTAACATGATCGGACCTAAAAGAAGTACCCTGATCGGTAGTTAAAGTTTGAAATATGCCGAATCTATTAATAATATGCTCAGTAAAGAACTCAATTACCTCTTTGTGCGTCATGTTCTTGAGATCTACCGCTTTGGTCCATTTGGTGAAGTAATCCATTGCGACCAACACGAAACAATGTTCCTTCGAAAATGGAAGATGTATTTGTCCTATGAAGTCCAATCTCCATCCTCGAAATGGCTATGGTTTTATAATAGCGTTCATCATAGCTGTGAGTGCTAATTGAATGTTTCCAAATATTTGGCACTGTTCGCATCCTTTGTAGTAGCGGTAACAATCGGCAATTATGCTTGGCCAATAGAATCCGGCCGTCCTTAACAACTATTTCATTTTTGGAGCTGATTGATGCGTACCACAAATGTCCATATAAACTTCTCCCATAGCTACTCTAGCCTTGTCATCACCCAAACATTTCAAAAGAAAATCATCCCTTGTTCGACGATATAAGTCACCATCGATCAAATTATATTTAAAAGCCACATGCCAAAATTTCCTTTCTACACTGTAGGTTGGGCTACAAATGTATAAAATTATGGGTGACCTCTAATCAAGTGATTCGATACTATCACAGTTTGACGTGTTAGTGTTCGTACGATCTAATTCCAACACCTCAAGCATCGATTTCTTGTTGACTAAAAATTTACTTTTACTAGCATTATAACCCGATGCTTGTTGAGCCAAATTATTGGCTTCACTATTTTCTAACCTAGGCACATGATGTATGTTGAATTCATCCATTCTTTTAATGATGTCTAGGCACTTATCTAAGATGGCATTCAATAATCCATCTAAGCATTGAAAATTTCTAAAAATTTGTTGCACTACTAACAACGAATCACCGAAAGCCTTTACATGCTTAACCCCCATGAACTTCAACAACTCTAAACCGAACAACAATGCTTCATATTCAGTTTGATTATTGGTGCAATTATACTCTAATCGATTTGAGAATTCAAAGTGTGCATCATTAGAAGATACTAAAACCACACCAACACCTTGATCCTCTTTACAAATGGATCTGTCAAAATATAACTTACAAGGGGTAAAAGTAACATAAGCAACATCTAGATCATGTTCTAAATCAATCTGATGTTCAAAAATAAAATTAGCAACAATTTGGCCTTTCATGGACTTCAATGATTCATAAGTCAAATCATATTCAATCAATGTATAAGCCCATTTAGCAAGCCTACCACTAGAAATTGGCCTATGCAACATATGTTTAGTAACATCGGTTTGACAAGAAATCACACAAGTGCTAGATAGCAAATAATGTCTCAACTTGGTACAAGTATGATACAAGAAAAAGCATAGTTTTTCGATGAGAGGGTACCTTGTTTTCGCATCCACCAACTGTTGGCTCACATAAGTGATCACGTCCTCCTTTCCTTCGGCTTCTTGTGTCAAAACAACACCAATCACATCATCTTCCACCGCTACGTAGAGATGGAAAGGGACTCCTCTCTTAGGCGCCCTAAGCATCGGTGGCAAATATAAGTACTCTTTCATCTTCTCAAAAGCTTCTTGCTGTTTTGCCCTCAAATAAATACGGATTCATTTTTTAGCCGAAAAATAGGAGTAAATGCATTAATCTTTCCTGACAAGTTGGAAATGAATCGGCTTAAGTAATTCACTTTTCCTAAGAAGCTTTGCAACTCTCTCTTACATGTAGGTGCTTGCACGTTCCTAATTGCTTCTATCTTCTTAGAATCTACCTCTATGCCCTTCTCATGAATTATGAAGCCTAAAACTTCTCGACCGATACACCAAAAGCACTTTTGAGCGGATTCATTTTCAAACCGAAATAACGCATTCGGTCCAAGGCAAGTCGCAAATCGGCCAAGTGAGAATCTAAAGCGACCGATTTGACCACCACATCATCTATGTAAACCTCTATGATAACACCAAGCAAATCATGAAAGATAAAGTTCATGGCTCTTTGATATGTGGCACCCGCATTCTTCAATCTAAAAGTCATGATAACCCACTCAAACAATCCTACAGAACTGGAACATCTAAAAGCAGTTTTAGACATATCCTCTTCGGCCATAAAGATTTGGTTATATCCTGTATTATCATAAGAAAAGCTAATAACTCTGTGACCGGAAGCAACATCAATCAACATTGTTATGGGCATAGGATACTCATCTTTAGCAGTGGCTCTATTCAAATTTTTAAAGTCAATGCAAACTCTAATCTTACCAGTATTTTTTTTTTCACCGGCACGATGTTGGAGATCCACTCTGCATATCTGCAAGGTCTTACAAATTTCGCATCAAGTAATCGGTTAATTTTCTCTTTAATCCGATTATGCATATTCGGGTTAAACCTCCTCATCGGTTGCTTAAAAGGTTTAAAACTAGATTTTATTGGAAACCGATGCTTAACTAACTCGCGGCTCAACCCGGGCATTTCGTTATAAGACCATGCAAAATAGTTCACATATTCTTTTTGTAAACTAATTAACTTCACCTTATAATCGGCTTTTAAAATTTTTTTATATAAGTTGGTCTCGGATTATCATCTCTACCAAGGTTCACCTTCTCAAGAGGATTGACCGATATGAATCCTTGTTCTAACTTATCTATATATTGTGTTTCCTCGATAGCTTCACACATATCATTTGAATTGGACCGATAGTATTCCACTCTATTTTGCAACCAATCAAAATTAGAATCCATTAAATCACATTATATGGTTGAGCCGATTCTCCGTCGGCTTTACATTGACCGATACAAAACTATCTCTAGTCATGCTAAGAAAATCATAATCCGTCAAGTCTAAACCGGTCAAGTACTTGACGGTGTCATGCGGCAAAGAAGATGATTCGGCCATAGCAACACAAGCCGCTGCATCCGCATAAATAACCTCTATATCATCACCAATCCATTGTATCAAAAATTATTGTAAGGTAGAAGGAACGCATCTATTGGCATGAATCCAATCATGCCCTAAGATCAAGCTATAACTACCGCGCACATAGTCAATAAAGAAAGTGGTAGCCATAGTCTTGCTTCCAACGGTGAGTTCCATAGAAACGACCCCTTAGCCTCGATAGGGTCTCCTCCTCTTATACCGTTCAAAGTCATGTTGGTCCAGATGAGCTCGTCATCAGTCTTACCTAGCTTCTTAAACAAAGAATACAGCATTAGATTAACAATAGCATCGTCGTCTACAAGCATGCGAGAAATCGATGCGCCATTAATATGACCTCTCATATAGAGGGGTTTCAAATGGTTTTCTGATTCCTCGGGCTTTTCGAAGACAGCACTTTTTGGCCCAAAGTTGAATTGTGCCATGACTTCTCCCTCTATAAGCGAATAATCAGAAAGGGATAAGCAAATAGTGTTAATGTCCACACCTTTTCGAGGCATTGTAGGCTTGTATTCCAAGAGGTTATCGTCGTCGAACTCGGACATATCGTCATCTCCCGTGGGCGAGAGCGCTATGGAATCCTCTCCCAAGACGGCGTCAGCCGAACCAAGTGGCTTCGGAGTAGCCTCCGCTTCCTCCGTCACCGATGGAGTAGGAGCCTCGGGCTCCTTAACCCTCTACTGCTTACCTTGAGGGACCATCGGCTTAATCTCATTGAAGACCTCATCCCTCTTTTTCTTCGCCTCCTCTTCTCACATCTTCCAGAGGCACAGCGTTTGGAGCTTCCTCTTTTGATTGTGGGTCAAGCCAGGCGGACACCACCTCGGTTGCGTGTACTTGGAGGAGCTCTTGCTGCTGCTAGCTTCAAGGTCATGGGATGCCTTTTCGACCAGATCATCCAAAGTAATTGGCTCCGTGAAGTGTAACGACCGGGTTTTTCTTACCTTTCGATAAGTCCCGATCTTCCGTGACCTTGCCAATCTCAGTAGGTTGGCAAGCGCGACATCACTAGCAATCAATCAAGAAACCATAACAGAAGCATTAAACAAGAAACGAGAATAGAATATAGCAAGTCAAAGAAAATTTATTAGAATGAAATCCTCCAAATGGGTCCATCAGCACGCAGGCCAGAAATATCTCAGGACAGAAAGATCACTATCGAGAAATCTATAGAATGCGGCAACGAAAGCATCATCATGGCAGCGGTAGCAAACCTCCTCCACACAAGCAAGCTTGAGCGTAGGAGCGGACTTCACGATCCGTCAGAGACGTAGTCGAAGTCGAAGCTGAGAGTATCCTCTAAAAACAACAAATTAGGAAGCTATGAGCACGAAAACTCAGCAAACCGTGTACTACCTATTAACAATGTATGCATCCAAATGGTTTCAAGGGTAAATGCTGGCTCAAGTGCTAAATGCAAGTTTAAAACATTTTATTTTATTTTAAAGAAGCAAAAGGCAGGGATCTGCGTTATCTCGGACAGGGTTTATTTTAAATGCCGGTGTAATATCCACACTCGGTCACAGCTCAAAGACCGAAGTCCAAAACATTTTGAAATAGAAGAGAAAGAAAGAAAACAAAATTACTCACCGAGGAGCACAACTCAAGGGGTGTCTTTCTAAAAAGGACGTGGCAATGCGCATTGACTGCAACTCTATAGAGTTTATGCACTTGGACCCATGAGAAGTGTCATTGGTCACTACCGTCATAGTCCTGACGAACACACAAAATCCGTACACAAGCTTTAACTGGCGTTATCCGTCCTCCAAGATAGGGATCTCAAGTGCCTACGCAATCAGGTTTTGAAGCTGTGAAGAGCCTTTCACTGATCAAGTAGGGTATCTCGATTTCATGTGGGGTGTCATAGCTCTACACCACACTAACACGTCACCGCCAACCCACAGGTAAACAGCCAGTCTCAGCAAGCTTCAAGATCAAGTCACTGCCCATACAGGATAACGTGGTGTGCATGGTTGTCAACTGAGCGTATAAAACTCGAAGGAGTCGGTTCTTAATTGCCGGGGTAGGCACTCTCTCCAACCTCAACGCCAACAACCAACAAGTCTCATGGAAAGATCTCAGCCCGGATCTTCCCGATGTACCCGTCACAGATACGCCCACAGAGACTTCCCAAAAGTCCCCCAACTCTTTATACTCTATCCTGCCCCCGCTAAATAGTTATGTAAAGTTATTTGCAAAACTCACATATTTGAATAACAGTTCTATTTTTATAGTGATATGTGTGAGATAAAAATAAATGCGACTAACCATGGCTAAGCATAAAAATAAAATAATTATTCTAAAACAATCCTAGGGCTCATATTTGTGGAACAATAAATAGGCACGGCTTAAGAATGTTGCTAGCATATTTTAAAACAGTTGGCAAGCAAATTAGGGTTGTAAACAAAACATGCCGTTTAAAATGCCGGGTACAAAAGTGATCCAAAAAAGTGGCTTGCCTGGTAGCTCGGGATCGTAGTCGGGATCTAGGTCATTGAACTGAGCGGGCTCGTGGTACTCCTCTTTGGGATCACCAGCTAAACACAAAACGAACAGGGTCAGACACTAGATACGCAACAATTAAATTCGGTAATTAAATCTAAATTTAAATTACTTGGCTAAACGTGCTCAAAACGTTCCCGAAAAAATTCTACATGACGTTCTCGACGAGACAAATTTAACGGAACAATTTTGAGAATCTTTTTGAGACAAAATGAAGTTCCCCAAAAATTCTTGAAGATTTAAACTAGGAGGAACTAGTCTAACCGCAAATCGATTAGCAACCCACTAACTACCGTCATTAGCAACCAATTCATCAATCTATTGGAGAGAAAAATGGAATTAAGAGACAGATTTAATCCTCACCACAGCACTGGAATCAGAAACGGCAACAGGCGATGGAGATCAGAACGACGCGAGAATCGGAGTCGAGACGGCGTGAAAAAGAGTACTGGACCGGCAACGCACGGGGATCAGGAATCGCAAGTGGAGCGGCGACGAGCGGTGACGGAAACCAGAGACGGCACATTGGGTGACGGGGATCGATGACGTGAAGACCGAGCGAAGACAGGGCGAAGACCGCGACGGGCAACAGGGCGCGGGGATCACAAGCAGACGGTGCCACGCGGTGACGGAATCGGTGTCGCGCGGGGACGGCTCCAGCAGAAAGCGGCGCGCGGCTCGGGACAGTGTGAGGACAGCGACAGAGCGGAGGCAGTCGATGCGATGGCGACCAAGTGACGCGGCAGAGACGGCGCGACGCGTGGAGCTGTTTCCTCTTGCCTGCACAGGATTTAGGAAAATGGGGATTGGGGAAAGAGATAAGAGAGAGGGGTATTTATAAGAGGGATCAATTTGGGGGTTTGAAGAAAAAATTTAATTTCAGCCCAACAAAAAGCCCACGGCTAAAATTATTTCGGCGCAGGAAAATGAAAATGGGAATTTTGAAATTGAACGGAAGGAATTTTGAGATAAACTTCTCCTCGATTAATTTGAAAATTTTGAGATGTTACAGACTCCCCCCCTTACAGGATCTCGTCCTCGAGATCAAAAAGCAGACAGAAACAGATAAGGAAACTCTTTCCTCAGACTCTCTTCCTTCTTCCAGGTAGCTTCTTGCTCGGTGTGGTTGCTTTATTGGACTTTGACAAACTTGATTTTGGACCTTCTTGTCTCCTTGAACGCCTCATTAAAAATCTTCACAAGGTACTCCAGGTACTCGAGCGTATCCTGAATATCCAAAGCATCAGGGACAACCTGCTCCTCCGGCACTCGAAGACACTTCTTCAGGTGAGAGACGTGGAACACAGGATGCACACCCGCCAGCTCGGATGGCTACCCCAACCTGTAAGCAACCTCACCGATCTTCAGAATCCAAAAAGGACCAACAAACCTCGGAGCCAACTTCCCTCGGACATGGAAGCGACGCGTGACACGGAGAGGTGACACATTGAGATACACCCAATCATCAACCTCGAAAGAAAGGGGCCTCCTTCTCTTATCCGCATAACTCTTCTGACGGCTCTAAGCAACCCGGAGATGCTCTCTGATCTTCTCAACCTTCTCTTCTGCAGCTTTGATAGAGTAAGGACCGAAGAAAGACCTCTCACCAACCTTTGACCACATAAGCGGGGTACGGCATCTCCTACCAAACAACGTCTCAAAAGGTGACACCTTCAAGCTAGTCTGAAAGCTGTTGTTGTAAGAGAACTCCGCAAAAGAAAGACTGTTCTCCCAGCTCTGCCCGTAGGTGATCACACATGCTCTCAACATATCCTTCAAAATCTAGTTCACGCGCTCCGTCTAACCATCTGTCTGAGTATGATAAGCTGAACCATACATCAGGTGTGTACACATATCCTCATGCAAGCTCCTCCAGAATCTCACGGTAAACTGAGGCCCACGATCTGACAGAATACTCCTCGATGCACCATGCAACCTCACGATGTGATCAATGTATAGTTTGGTCAACTAATTAACTGAGTACCTGTCGCTCACAAGGATGAAATGAGCAATCTTTGTCAAACGATCCACCACCACCAAGATAGCAATATGATGGCGAGACATCAGCAGCAAACCCGTGATGAAATCCAACTGATGTCATCCCACTTCCAAGAAGGGATCGACAACGGCTTCAGCAATCCAGCTGGTCTCTGGTGCTCGGCCTTAACTCGCTGGCAAACCTCACACAAGGTAACATACTCAGCAATGTCCGCCTTCATGCCAACCCACCAGAAACGAGTCCTCAGATCCTCGAACATCTTGGTGCAGCCTGAATGGATAGAATACCTCGAATCATGAGCCTCTCTCAGAATGGCATCCCGCAACTCTGGCACTCTCGAAACACAGATACTGTCCCCAAACCACAAAGCACCCTGCTGATCCACACGAAAACCAGATGCCTTGCCTTTCGTCATCTTCTTCAAGATCAACTGAATTTCCCAATCACGCCTCTGAGCTGACTTGATCTTATCAATCAACAACGGCTGCAACCTAAGCTCCTACAAGAAACCCTGAGAAACAATCTCAACTCCCAAACTAGTTAGATCTGCAAGAATCTTCGACTGCCCAGACATCAAATAAGAACAATAAGCCTTGCGACTCAAAGCATCGGCTACCACATTAGCTTTACTCGACTGATAGTTGATTGTAAGATCGTAATTCTTAATCAACTCAAGTCACCTCCTCTGCCTCACGTTCAGCTCTGCCTGGCTGAAGATATACTTGAGACTCTTGTGGTTGGTGTAGATCTCACATCTGTTGCCGATCAGATAGTGCCTCCAAATCTTCAAAGCATAGACAACAGCTGTCAACTCTAAATCGTGCGTTGGATAGTTCAACTCATGCTTCTTCAACTGCCTCGAGGCATAGCAAACCACCTTCTTGTTCTGCATCAACACGCAACCCAAACCCTGGCGAGAAGCATCACAGAAGACTTGGGTTGCGTGTCAAAATAGGTGCAGATGTCAACCTCGTCTTCAGCTCCTGAAAACACCTCTCAAAAGCATTTGACCACAGAAACCGCACCCCCAACTGAGTCCACTCAGTCATAGGCTTAGCAATTCTAGAGAAGTTCTCAATGAATCGGCGATAGTAACCTGCCAATATCTCGGCGACTCCCACTCCACAACAACCTTGGCCTTCTCGAGATCTATGGCAACTCCATCATCTGTGACAACATGACCTAGAAAGGCAACTTTGTCAAGCCAAAACTTGCACTTGCTGACCTTGGCATACAGCTGGTGAAACTTCAACCTTTAAGCACAACTCTCAGATGCTGCTCATGCTCTTCCGCTGACTTGGAGTAGACGAGGATCATCAATGAAAACCACCACGAACTTATCCAACTCGGCCATGAACACCTTGTTCATCATGTTCATGAAGTAGACAAGGGCATTAGTGAGTCCAAAAGAAACAACCATGAACTCATAAGACCCATACCTCGTCACGAACGAAGTCTTCGAAATGTCGAAAGGACGAATCTTCATCTGGTGATACCTCGATCTCAAATCAATCGAGGAAGAGAACTTCGCATCCTTCAACTGATCAAACAAATTATCGATCCTCGGCAAAGGGTACTTATTCTTTATCGTCACCTCATTCAAAGAACGGTAGTCAATGAATATGCGCATTGACCCATCCTTCTTCCTCACGAAAAGCACTAGGGCTCCCCATAGAGAAACACTCAGCCGAATAAACCCTTTACTCAAGACCTCATCAATGTGCTCTTTCAGCAAAGAAAGCTCATCAGAAGACATCCGGTACGGCCGCTTGGCAATCGGGGTGGTACCAGAAAGCAGATCGATCACAAACTCCACATCTCGATCCAGAGGGTGTCCTAGCAACTCATCTAGAAACACCTTCAAAAACTCACGAACAACTGAAATCTGCTCCAAAGACAACTCCTGCAAGCTGCAAACTGAAGGTGGAACTCTAGATGCTCTAGGGGCGCACTCCACACGAACACCGTGGTGGTTAACCAACGACCCAACCCTCTCAGCACAAGTGATGACTCCCTTGTGCCTTGCTAGCCAATCCATCTCCAAGATGATATCAATGTCACGTGAGGGAAGGACGATGAGATTAGCTAGGAAGACCACACCCTCAATCAAGATCCGAACACCTCTACACTCAACATGACTCTTATAGATTCCAAGAGGTGAAGTGGTAAGTGTAGGTATAGCTAAGAGTGAGGTAGGGAGACTATGTGTAGTCGCAAACACTGATGACACAAACGAGTAAGTAGCCCCTGAATCGAACAAAACCGTTACTAAGTGAGAGTGAACCAAGAACTCACCAACAACGACATCGGGTGCCTCCTGAGCCTCCTCCACCGAAATGTGGTTCAGGCGGCTGCGCGCGGCCACGGCCAGCTGAACGCACTCCTCGACCTCTAGACTGGTGCCGTGGCCTAGCGAAAGTGGCAAACTGAACACCACCTCCCCAAGGACCTTGCTACTGACGCCTCGGGTACTGAAACGCCTTGTGACCCTTTTGGCCACACTCGAAACAGCGAACCGAGGGCTAACCTGCTGTCGGACAGAAAGCGGACTGCTGCAGCTGCTGGAGAGCACCTCTCTTACTCTGAGAACCCTATCGCTGAACTGAAATTGGAGCAGGAGTAGTGGATCGGGCAAAGGTGGGCTGTCCCGATCCCTGCTGGAATGATCCAGTGAAGCGCTAACGTTGAGAAGCCTCACGACTTGTTCCCTGACCGGCTGCCCTCCTCTTCGCATCTCTGGACAGATCAAGCTTCTGAAGCGACACCTCCAAAGCCAGCCACCTGTCAATAAGCTCACGAAGACTCCTTTGAACACCACCATCCAGGTACGAGAGCATGTCGAGATGCAAGCCCTTTCGAAACCAGTACATCTTGCGACGCTCGGTCGAAACCTCCTCGGGTGCAAAGCGGTTGAGCTGGGTGAAACAGTTTGCGTACTCTGTGACAGACATACCTCCCTAACGAAGGTTACGAGATGTTACATGAAGACTCCCCCGATTTTGACATCGGTTGTGCTGATTTTTACGACACCTCAGGATGCCCTCTCTTGATGAACAACAGTGCAGGGAGCAGGTTCGTTATCTTGCTTCGGACGCCACTCTTGCTTAGGCGCGGTGGTGGAGCTCCATCGTTGAACCTTGGTCGGTCGAGAATCCGTCTGGTCCAAAATAGGGTTGGAGAGCCTTGTGAAGACATCTCCTCTCGGTCCGTTTCACCCCGGATGAAATGGCAGGTATGGCATCGTTGGAACGGGCCTCGATGGCATAGGCATTGGTGGCATGGGCATCCACAATCCTATGTATGGATGTCACACCGAGAACGGTGGGCAAGGCATAGAATGGAACCACGGCAGCGACGCTCCGATTATTCAAATCGGTCTTTTGATTCTTGTACTTAGCCATGAGCCGGTCGAAGGCACTTTTAGTCTCCATCTTCCGATCTGTGGCTTTACTTTGATTTACCTTTCACTTACCCACATCAGGATTTTTTGGCTTTATCATCTTAGGCTGTGGAGCTTGCCCCTCGGGGCTAGAGCCTTGAATGGTGACTTTTAGAGACTCTTGACCATCAGAGGACTTCTCGAGCACCACCTTCCTAGTGGCACCCTTCTCACATGAAAAAACAGGCATCTCATCCCCGATGATCACGTTTTTCCCTTTGGTTGTATTGGCTTGATGAGGCCGAATCAACACTTTGGGGTTGAGCTATAGAGTGTTGACGGAGAAAAAGTGTTTGTCAATCTGCATCTCTTTAAGACTCAATCATCTCTCATTAAGGGCGATTGGCCCTGTTGACGGAAAACATTGCAATCATTAGTAGCGTGAGAATAAGAGTTATGCTATTTACAATATGCCTTACGTTTAATCTCATCCACCGAAGGTAAAGTATATGCGATCTTAATATATCCACCTTTGTGCAACTCGTCAAATATTTTATCACACTTAGCTACATCAAAGGTGTATTTTACGTCGTCTTTTCGATTTTTATGAACCGGTTTGAGCGAATCGCAAGCTAACGATTTGGCCTTAGAGGGCCAAATGAACTCAGCAGCCAAATGTCATTGGAATCATCATCAGAGCTATCCGAATCACGTTACACGACGTGTATGCTACGGCGGGTCTTATAGTCATGTTTTATTTCTTTGCTTTGGCTTTCTTGAGCCGAAGCCCTTTGTTGGAGATGGGTGAGTTTAAGAAAATCGTATCCCTCCAACTTTTATCTATGATGCGACCGTAAAACGCTAAAAGCTAGGTCGGCTAAGTCTTTTTTAAAAATTATTAAATTAAAGCATCGGTTCTTAATATCTCTAAACCGCCGAAGATAGTCAACAACGGATTCCTCTTTCCCTTGCCGAATCGATATCAAGTGTGACAACTTCAATTCGTTGTTCTCGAAATAAAAGTGGTCATGAAACTTGTGCTCTAAATACTCCCACATGTATATGGACCCCGGGAACAATGATGAAAACCAAGAGAAATAGGTTCCGGTTAGTAATAAAGAAAACAATAATACTTTCAAAGCCTCACTAAAACTGGCTTCTCCTAGTTGTGCTACATATTAGCTAACATGTTCCCAAGTGGTTTTGCTATCTTCGCCATTAAATTTGACGAAGTCGAGAACATGCCATTCAACGGGATATGAGACCTAATCAAAGTATGTGGGGTACGGTTTTTGATAAATTCGGTCTCTCCCCTTAAGGTCTACCCTAGCATTTCATAAAATTGTTTGTTCAAATCCTTTTTAATGCGCACTATACACTCTTCTATGTTGGCAATGGGTGACCTAGTGGACGCGACCGGTGGTGAAAGGTGTAGGCTTGTTTTCATGGCACTAAACAATTCATTAGGTACGGGGCTATGAGAGATACCTGTATTGCTTGGTGGGATAGGTGTATGCTATATGCAATGGTACAGTAAGAAGGAACAAACATAGCCAATTCATTCAATCGGCTCATAGCCGGCTTGAGAATACTAGAAATTGGCTCTACGCTAGCGGGAGACACTACCAAAGCATTAGTTTGCACATGAGAGAGAAAACTAAATTGTCCACTAAACGAGTTCAATGGCATGCCATACGGAGGTTGTTCTACATTAGAAGTACTGGGCGCTGATGTACTAGTAGGAGGACCTACATGTGCAACATGAGACGACAATGCAATACTAACATTCTTAGACTTAGACATGTTCTCTTGAACCATGTATCACATATCATTCGTTAAGACCTTTTTCATGTCAGCAAAGTAATATGAAAGGTCTTCAAAAGTAACGAGAGGGTGCGAAGATGTCGTTATATTGGCAGCACCCATGACCACATCATCGTCGACGGCCAGAAGAACGGACTTCTTTACTTGAGAGATCGCGCCTTGGCGGTCTTTCTTAAACACGCCAAGTACTCCTGCAGCTCCCGCTCCTCGTGCGCCTTGCGCGCCTCCTCGAGCAACTCCTCAAAGGATGGCAAGACGATGTTCGTTGTGGAAATCTCAGAGGTCATGGTGGAAACGACGATTTGGTTTATGCAACTGGAATCACTTGTCCCCAATGGAGTCGTCAAAAAGTGTGTTGACGCGAAATCCGGTGCGAGCCAATACACCGCTCGCACGTCCGTGTGCGGGAACACCGACGCTTCTTCAACGCCGGGTTTGGACAGCACCTAGAAAATTTTGCCTCGGGAGAGACCCCGTCGGAGAAGGATCGTCCTAGGGTCGATCCAGGCTCGGTCAAGCCAGTCGGATCATCTTAAAACGTCGTCGAGACGAAAGAAAAACAATAAAAGAGATTGAGTAAAGGGATTAGGGTTTAGAGAAGAACAAAATGTAAAGGCAAAATAATAGGTTCGATTAAGATGATCCTCAACCGTCATGGGCCTCTGTTTTATACAGGAGAAATGGCATTATCCCGCAGGGCAACTAATCCCACGAGTTAAGAAAAAAATTAGAATCAATTTGCTGAAAACTTTCCTAAATTAGTATTAGGTGACTGGAGTCTCCGGTAAGATACCAAAGGTTCCGTTGTATAATTCTGAAAACTCGAGAGGGCTCACCGGATACTCCAGCAACGTGCCAGATACTTCGATGGGTCAAATGCCCGAACTCGAGAGGGCTCACCGGACCCTCCGGCAGCGTGCCAGACACTCCGGTGGGCCAAGTGCCCGAACCCGAGAGGGCTCATCGGACACTTCGACAATGTGTCGGATACTCCGGTTTGCTAAGTTACTGAACCTGAGAGGGCTCACCGGACACCCCGGCAACGTGCCGGACTCTCCGGTGGGCTAGTATCCGAATGCGAGAGGCTCATCGGACACTCCGATAACGTACCGGATACTTTGGTGGCTCTGTGATTTTTGGGTGTCAACAAGTTGAATACGATGAAGCTGATATGAAGAGAATGTGAGTTTTTGCAATGTTCCTCTTTATTAGTGAGTATCACTCTCACCATGTTACACTGTTCTTCATCACCGACATAGCCCATGCATGCACACGTGCCACCTAAAATCTATTAACTCCCAGCCTATTTCCCGCCATCTCCTCTCCATCAACTTCCGATCGTCCTTGCCCATTTATCGCCCACCTGCGCCACCGTGTCTCCCAGTCTCCGCCTCGCGCAAGATCACACAATTTCGAGGTCCCGGATTACACTTCCCATCCTTGTCGATCGAGCTACCAATCACCGGATCATCACAGGCGCCGCCGTTGCCTTGGGCGCAGGCTGCTCGTCATCGTCACGGCTAGCGCCGGAGGAGCAGCTGGACGTCCTGGCCAAGGCTGTGACAGTGCGGCCAGGCGGCTTCGCGGGGGACCTGTTCGGCCGCGGCGGCTGCCGGAGCAGCAGCGCGGCTGCAGGCGACAGACGCGGTAATGGCGGTAGCGAGCGACAGCATCAGCAGGACGAGGGCAAGAATGTCGCGCGCCGCGAGCCGTTGGCACGGTCACCGGGGTCGCCAAGCTTCCGGCACTACTGTGATGTAACGGTCCAAAATTAATAAAAATATATATATATATTTGCATTATGGGCCTTTTGGGGAATTGGGGCAAAGTAGTATGTCAAACGTGAGCCCAAAATGGAAAATGAGCCCAGCTGAAACCTTTTACCCACGTTTCTACAGTTCAACTTCTTCCACTAGATGGAGTACCGCGGTTTTTAGTGAAATCGGTTTCACATGTTGATTTTTAAAAATTCAAAATCTAAAATCTTAAATTTGAAAACCAGTCAAAACAAATTGGTGAAACCGCTATAGTAAAGCAGAGAAATGAAGCCGTAGTATTTGGATCAAAATTTCATCTAAATTTTGATTTTTAAATTTATAGCGGTTTTTGATAGGTTATACTGGTATTCACAGTTTTCAATCAAACTAAGCTGGTTTCCGTGGTACACGTAACATCGGCTAGAGGTCGTTCTTCTCCGCTTCTCCCCTGCAGAAATCACGTCTTGTAGAAGTGAAAACAATCCTCTCCCGATCCCACGTGTTGCTGAGGCCGCTCCTAAATTCCTTTTTGCTGCGGGATCAGAGGAGCACCCCACAATACCTGAGCAGAGAGGAAGGAAAGAGAGAAGAAAGCACCATGATCTCAGTACTTGTTAAAATCAATTACTAATCAGTCAGTCATGTAGTGCTCGAGTCTGCTTTGGCAGTAGAAGATTGAACGCTTTTTCAGAGGCTTTAGGAGAGAATCAGGAAAGATCGCATTAGCAAAAGTTGTAGAGCATCTCAAGATCTTTCCAAAGAATATTTTACGCATTTTTTTCATCACGTATTCTGGGATTTATGGCTTTCTGAAGATCACTGTCAGTTTCGCCAGGTTGCAGCTTCAATTACAACTCGCAGTTTTCATTGCGTTTTAAAATAGATGTCAATTATGTAAAGAGAGCATCGAGTCTTTTGTTGTACATCGTTTGATCCTTCCATAAAGTATTCATCCTCTACTTTGCAATATGACCTACTGAATGTGGATGTTGATTGCGAGTTTAGTCCTGAACTTGTGTCAGAATTCAGTTACAGCTTTCGATTTTTGAGAGGCATTTTAAAATATTTTCGAGTCAGCATCTGTACATAGCATAATAGAAGTATTTGTAGTACATTGTTTATTATTTTCAGAGTTCTTAAACATGCAGTTTGGTTATATCATTCAGCAGAAACTGACTGTCACTTTGTGGACACGTTTGAAAATGGTAGATGTTGAAATTCGATGATCTTTTGAATACCAAAATAATAGTTTAATTTTGATGATCTTTTGTACCAAAATTATATACTTAAGTGTTTGTTGTTACGACTGTACTTAATAAGTAGAAGTAACCTAACCAACTTCCTTTCGTTCACAGAATCACAAGGAAGCAAATTCTGCGTGCATCTCAGAATGGAGTACAAACAAGGCACTGATAATTATATTACTAGTAGCATTTCACTCATAGATAGTCGCATCTATGATTATATATAACCGACCAGTTCTCTTCTCCAGTTTGCAGAAAAATAGTTCTCGTTAAGTCTGTTATTAAGGCTAAAATAGCATAATAGGACAAGACACCATAGAATCGCCGTCAGCAGCCTCCAGGCACACCACCAGATTTTTAGAACGCCAGCAGCCTGCCAAGTGAACTCACATAAGACCCCATCGCAGCGTACACAGATATTATAAATGCGCCAAATTGACATCAAGAACAAATATGAGCGATTTACTGACCGTGAACACGTCCGCAACAGTTAAATCTGCAGATCGCTTGTGCCTAGAGGTTCTTGCTGCCACCTGTGACTCCGCGTAGACATTTGAAATGGTGTTAAGCTGAGACTACGTGTAAATGTTTGAAAAGTGTTGGGAAAGTTTGGTTTTCAGGCACGTACCTGGGATCGAAGAGTTCAGAAAACCCTCATCTTCAGGGAACAGCTGCAGATTCTTGGACTTCAAAAAGAACCCAACTGCGTCATCCTGGAAGTCCAGCAAGCTGCCAAGTTTTATGAGTTCAGTGAGCGAAGGAATCAGATCCTGCATCTCAAAGAGCAGCCCTTGAGATATCTCATCCGCAAAATAGGTTGCAAACTCAATCTTATCTTTGTAACTGGCTTCAACTTCACTTCTCTGCATGTAAAGTTTGGAATTCTCTCTTTCCCACCGAATCATCCGGCTGACATTCACATCCACAACCCTTCCAGAAGACAGCTTTACACTATAACCAACTGTGATCGGTTGAACAGTCTCAAGGACCGTCACGTTCAGAAGGAAACCAACAATCTTGTGCCTTTCTTCAAGAGAAATGTCGAGAGCAGGATTTGCAAGGAAAGCAAGAATTATTTGGAGCAGACCGGCCTTGAGCACCTTATTGGGATCAACTGTTCTGAAGCCGCTCTCTAGATTGAAACAGTCATTCTTCTGGGCTGCTTTGGATATTGTCCGAACACCAATACTAGCATAGATTCTGTTAAGCCGTGCTCGAGACATGGAAGGCAGGGTAGAAGTAGGGTACCAGATGAAAAAGGTTTGCTGAAGATGCTTGTTGAACAAATCTGTAAGCAATAGGTCGTCCGGAATGAACACATCCTCCTTCCTTGACAAGATGATCTTTCCATCAGTACACACTGGAACCTTGGTACGCCCAGAGAGTAGCGTCTCTGTTTTCTTCCCCCAGTTTGTTGCAATAAACTTCCAAAAAGCAGAGCAGTCAGATATAGATAGCTCGCTGACCGAGCCTTCCCATGTTTTCCACAGTTTGCAATAGTCTTCACTACCAGGGCCGTGCCTCACACCAAGAACAGGAAAAAAGAAGTCAACCAACTTCACATTGTAATATTTGTCCAAAACATACAGCTCCTGGCTAAAAAGATTATTCCTGTCATGTAGAATACAACTTGAAGAGGTCACCCATTGTCCACTCTCGGTTCCATTTGGTACCCAGATCCACTTGCTATTTTTGTTTTCAGGCTCCCATTTACACTCCATCAGATACATGTAGATACGGGAAATCGAAGAGCTATCTGTGTGGCTTCTCATATGCCTAGCAACAACTTCATGTCCGAACATCAAATCAACAATTACTCCGATTCTTCCAAGTGCATTTTTGAATGAGGCTATCTCTGAACCATAGAACTCTTCATCGATGAAAGGACCGTCTTCAATGCAGATAGAAGACTGCTTTGCATCAAAGAGGATACATTCATCAGGACATTTGTATCCCATGGATGTCTTCATCCAGTTCTTGCAAATCTTATCCTGAAAGCCCTTAGGAAATCCAGTACGAAAGGCCAAGTAGCTCTTGATGCTTTCAAGCAGTGATAAGACGATATCGTTAGACATAACCGAAGCATCATCAGGAATGTTGAGGCCATCAATGACGAACTTAGCACCACATTTTGCGTCCACAGTAACACCCAACTCCTTGAGCTCATCTTTATAACCATAAATTTCCTTTCCTAAACCGTAACAAGAGTCACCATGATCTATGAATGGTAAGTTTGCAATGGGAGACACAGTGCGCCATGTGTCAT
>BCLH01000456.1:0-35942 GCA_001602315.1 Zoysia pacifica
ATTAAAGAATACTTTCATGACTATATGGTTTGTGTCATTTTTGGTGGCTTAGATGAATGGTCTCAATTCTTAAATCAAAATCTTGCTCATCTCTAAAATTTCCTACTCACCCTCACACCTATATTTGCTTGCCTGTATTGCTGAAAATCAGCTTTTATCGTCTAAAAATACAAGCATAAACAATCACCATCAGAAAATTATGAAATGTATTGCTGATGTTCCTTTGTCACAAGAGAAATGTGATAAAGAAGAGTTATGTGATACTTTATCTCTTATTAAAACAGCACAACTAGATAGAGAGCACTCTTCTGTTTCTTGTCCTATGCCTAACATCGTGCAGGAGAGTGAGAAAAAGACTAAAGAAGACATTATGCTAGTTGATGAGATAATAGATAATGATGCTTGTGTGCTGCCTACTATATTTCTGGAGAGTAAGAAAAATGAAACACACTAGGAGTCCCTCACCATATCTCGATCCTCTCATGCTATTTGTGTTGAACTGCAATTGCCCAATGTTCATCCTAGTGTTCTGCAAAGCTTAGTTGAGCCTCCCAAGACTTATGCTTTGTTTCGTAATGCATATTTGTCATATGATTGCATCAAGTTGTGTGACCAAGTTTTGTTCATCTCAAAAACATTGGAATAGAAAATGTTCATCCTAGTGTATGGAATAGAAAATGCTGTTCTTGAGTACACACATGTGGAGAATAAACATTTTTATTGTGCTGATTTGAATAATGCAAAGTTAGATCTCATATCTTCTTTAACTTCTTTAGGTTATATTAAATTTGATGTTCCTTGTAACCTGAATTATTTAGAGAAGTGATTATTTTGAGAATTGTAATTCGCAACATTTTAGCAATTGTGTTTTTTATGCTATTGGCAAATACGATGACATTGGAGATTTCTTAATATCTAAAATAATCATTTGTACTAATCTGAAATACCCTTTTAAGATGCAAAAACAGGATCAAACAATAGCATGCACTAACACTAACAATGCTTTGCAAAGTTTCTCTACTTTTGTGATCTATCAACAGGAGCAACTCATGGAGAAGGAGAAGTTGCTGCTGTGACCAAGCTACGTGCTCATCCCCTGTTCCAACATGACATCAAGAAATTATTTCGACCACTAGATCAAGCCGAGGACGGTTAGCTGTAAAGAAGGGGAGAATGATGAGATCTTTGTGGCACTAGTAGACCGCTTCAGAATACCCTCGAAGCCGCCACCTCTTATGATTTTTGGAGTGCACGGTGGAGTGACGGTTCTCCAATTTACTTTTGAGTCGAGGACGACTCCAAAAGAAGCGAGGGAGGACGATGAGGTCACATACATACCACTGTGGCCTCCACCTTTTGAGATTTCTATAAGGCACAGTGGCATAGCTTGTTTTGAATCTGTGTTTGAGTCGAGGACGACTCCAAATCAAGTGGGGGAGGATGATGAAACCACATAAAAACGTCCATTGCCTCCACCCTTTATGATTTCACGAGGGCATATTGGAGTGGCACTTTTACATTCTAAACTTAAGTCATGGACGACTCTAATTCAAGCGAGTAAGGATGATGTGAACATCATATCCTCTGATGAGGACATAAATGAAAATATTCACACGAGGAGGATTTAGACTACAAAACAGTACAAACTTGCAACAAAAGCCACGACTTCATATGGAATCCAATTTGGGTATTTAAGTACATTCTGTAAATCTCATCATGTCTACTTTCGAATGGATTCAACCTCACCTTCATATCACATTCGAGTCAGTAGCAATTGTCGTTCCAATTTAGAAGGTGCTGCATCACCCAACTTGGGCTGATGGCCCGTGTATCAAGTTGAGCCCATTAGAGGCACATTCTAGGGTTTGAGGACGACCCCAGCACCCTCTGGTCGTCCTCCACCATATTTAAAGGTCCCAGCTGCCACCAAAAAGACTGAGGTTTTCTTTTGTTATAGTTTAGCTCTTATGCAAACTTTTTGATCTTTAGTTGTGTCCAACAACCACCTGTTAGACAGCTTTGAGAACCTCATATTGTGAGAGATTTTTGATTTGTCACATCTTGCTCTTGCTTGTTCTTGAATTGCTTGCAGTAATTGATCTTTGGGATCAGGTTGATCTTGCTGTCCAGCAGGATCAATAACCATTCGAAGTTGGTTCTGCGATTGCTATGGCACACACAACCTATTCATTTGTAGTCGGATCGTGAGGGTCGACTCCACCAAATCGATAGTTATCACCTCACCGAAAGATCGGGCTCCACAAGTCCTATCAGCGCCCGAACCGGTGCATTTAATGCACCTATGAGGCCCGCTTTCCCGCTGATTTTTGATGCGGACCAAAACATGATATACATACCCAAACTTGGTTTTAGGGTGTAATGGAGTGGATTGGACATGTTTGGCATAAAAACACAAATTTTAGAATCAGCGTTCGAACCAATGCATTTAATACACCCGTGGGGTCCATTTTCACGCCAGTTTTTGATGGACCAAAACATGACATACATACCCACACTTGATTTTTGTGTGTAGTGGACTGGATTGGACATGATGGGAGCGAAAACACAAGTTTCAGAATCAGCGCCCGAACCAGTGCATTTACACCTGTGGGTAATGTCTTCACGCCGGTTTTTTGAAGGTGACCAAAACATGATATACATATCCAAACTTGGTTTTTGGGTATAATAGAGTTGATTGTACTTGTTTGGCACAAAAACACAAGTTTCATAATCGGCACAGAACCATTGCATTTAATGCACCTATCGAGTCTGTTTTCGTGTCGATTTTTTAAGGCGACCAAACATGATATTCATATCCAAACTTCGTTCTTGGGTGTAATGGAGTGGATTCAACACGTTGGGTGCAAAAACACAAGTTTTATAATCAGCACTGAACCAGTGCATTTACTGAACTTGTGGATTCTATTTTCGCGCCGATTTTTTGAAGGTGACTGAAACATGATATACGGACCCAAACATGGCTTTTGGGTGTAATGGAGCGGATTAGACTTGTTGGGCGCGAAAACAGAAGCTTCATAATCAGGGGCCGAACCAATACATTTAATGCACCTGTGTGGCCAGTTTTTGCGTCAGTTTTTGAAGTTGACCAAAACATGATATACAGACCCAGACTTGGTTTTTGGGTGTAATGGAGCGGATTGAACATGTTTGGCGCGAAAACATAAGCTTCATAATCGTCGCCCGAACCGGTGCATTTAATGAACCCGTGGGGCATGTTTTCACGCCGGTTTTTGAAGGTTACCAAAACATGATATACATATCCGAACTTGGTTTTTGGGTGTAATGGAGTGGATCCGACGTGTTTTGCGCTTAAATATAAGTTTCATAATCAGCGCCCGAATATATGCATTTAATGCACCTGTGGGTCCATTTTAACGTCGGTCTTTTATGGTGAACAAAATATGATATACATACCCAAACTTGGTTTTAGGGTGTAATGGAGCGGAGTGTACATGTTGGGCGCAAAAACACAAGTTTTAGAATTGACGCCTGAACCGGTGCATTTAATATACCTGTGGGGTCTGTTTTCACGTCGGTTTTTGAAGGAGACCAAAACATGATAGACACAACCACACTGGATTTTTGGGTGTAATGGACAGGATTGGACATATTTGGCGTGAAAACACCAAATTCAGAATCGACGTCCGAACCGGTGCATTTAATGCAACTATGGGGCACATTTTCACGTCGGTATTTGAAGGTGACAAAAATATTATATACATACCCAAACTTTGTTTTATGCTGTAACGGAGTCGATTGGACAAGTTTGGCGTGAAAACTTTATAATCGACGCCCAAATCGGTGCATTTAATGCACCTGTAGGCTCGGTTTTCGCGCCGCTTTTTTGTAGATGACAAAAACAAGATATAAATACTCAAACTTGGTTTTTGGGAGTAATGGAGTGGATTGAACATGTTTGGCGTGAAAACACAAGTTTTATAATCGGCACCGAACCAGTGCATTTAATGGACTTGTGCGGTCGATTTTCGCGTCGGTTTTTGAAAATAACAAAAACATGATATGCATACCTAAACTTGATTTTTGAGTGTAATTTAGTGGACGGGGGGCATGTTTGGCACAAGAACACAAAATTTATAATCGACGCCGAAACGATGCATTTAATCCACCTCTGGGGCCAGTTTTCGCGCCGATTTTGGAAGGTGACCAAAACATGATGTACATACCCAAATATAACTTTTGGGTGTGGTGGAGCGGATTGGACATGTTTGGTGCGAAAACAGAAGTTTCATAATCGGTCGCCAAACCAGTGCATTTAATGCACCTGTGGAGTCTATTTTCGCGTCGATTTTTGAAGGTGACCAAAGCATGATATACAAACCCAAATTTGATTTTTGGGTGTAATAGAGTAGATTGGACATGTTTGACGCGAAAACACAAGTTTTATAATGGGCGCCCAACCGTTGCATTTAATGCATCTGTGGGGCTCGTTTTCGCGCTGGTTTTTGAAGGTGACCAAAACATGATATAGATACCCAAACTTGGTTTTTGGGTCTAATAGAGTGGATTGGAGATGTACGGTGCGAAAACACAAGTTTTATTCGATGTTCGAATCTGTGCATTTAATACACCTGTGGGGCCGGTTTTCGCACCGCTTTTTTAAAGGTGACAAAAACATGATGTACATATCTAAACTTGGTCTCTGGGTGTAATGGAGTGGATTGGACATGTTTGGCGCGAAAACACAAGTTTCATAATTGGCACCGAACCGGTGCATTTAATGCACCTGTGCGGTCGGTTTTGCGTCGGTTTTTGAAGGTGACCAAAACAAGATATGCACACCCGAACCTAATTTTTGGGTGTAATGGAGTGTATTGGACATGTTTGGCATAAGAACACAAATTTCATAATCGACGTCGAACCGATGCATTTAATGCACCTGTGGCGCCGATTTTCGTGCCAATTTTTAACGGTGACCAAAACATGACATACACACCCAAACATGGCTTTTGAGTGTAATGGAGCGGATTGGATATGTTTGGCACGAAAACACATGTTTCATAATCGGGCGCTGAACCGGTGCATTTAATGCAATTGTGGAGTCCATTTTTGCGTCGATTTTTGAAGGCGGCCAAAGCATGATATAAATACTCAAACTTGATTTTTGTGTGTAATGGAGTGGATTGGACATGTTTGATGCGAAAACACAAGTTTTATAATCGGCGCTCAACCGTTGGATTTAATGCATCAAGGGGACCTGTTTTCGCGCTGATTTTTGAAGGTGACCAAAACATGATATATATACCCAAAGTTGGTTTTGAGGTGTATTGGAGTGCATTGAACATGTTTGTCATGAAAACACAACTTTCATAATTGGCACCTGAACTAAAACATAATATACATATCCAAAGTTGGTTTTTGGGTGTAATAGAGTGGATTGGACATATTTAGCGTGAAAACACAAGTTTCATAATCGGTGCCCAAACCAATGCATTTAAGGCACCTGAGGGGCCGCTTTTCGCGCCATTTTTTTGAAGGTGACCAAAACATAATGTACAAAGCCAAAGTTGATTTTTTGGTGTAATAGAGTGGATTGAACATGTTTCGTACGAAAATACAAGTTTCATAAATTGCGCCCGAACCAGTGCGTTTAATGCAACTGTGGGGTCGGTTTTAGCGCTGGTTTTTTAAGGTGACCAAAATATGATATACATAGCCAAACTTGATTTTTGGGTTTAATGAAGCCGATTGGACATATTTGGCGTAAAACACAAGTTTCAAAATCTCCGCCCAAATCAGTGTACTTTAATGCACCTGTGGGCCCGGTTTCGACCAAAACATGATATACATACCCAAGCTTGGTTTTTGTGGGTAATGGAGTGGATTGGACATGTTTGGCGTGAAAATACAAGTTTCATAAACAGCGCCCGAACTAGTGCATTTAATGCACCTGTGGGGGTGTTTTTGCGTTCATTTTTGAAGGTGACCAAAGCATGATATACACATCCAAAGTTGGTTTTTGGGTGTAATGGATTGAATTAGACATGTTTGGCACGAAAACACAGGTTTCATAACTGACACCCGAATCGGTGCATTTAATCCACGTGTGGGGTCGGTTTCGCGCCGGTTTTTGACAGTGACTAAAACATGATAAACAGACCAAAACTTGGTTTTTGGGTGTAATGGAAGGATTGGAATGTTTCGAGCAAAGCACAAATTTCATAATCGACTCTCGATCCAGTGCATTTAATAAACCTGTGGGGCTGGGTTTCAAATAAGACATGATATACATACCCAAATTTGGTTTTTGGGTGTAATAGAGTAGATTGGACATGTTTAGCGCGAAAACAAAAGTTTCATAATCCGCGCCCGAACTGGTGCATTTAATGCTCCTATGGGGCAGATTTTAACGCCGATTTTTGAGGCTGACCAAAATATGATATAGGTACCCAAACTTGGTTTTTGGGTTTAATGGAGTGGATTGGAGATGTTTGACAAAAAACACAAGTTTCACAATCGACGTTGAACCGTTGCATTTATTGCACCCGTGGGGCCCGTTTTAGCGCCGATTTTTGAAGGTGACTAAAACATTGTATACATACCCAAACTTTGTTTTTGGGTGTAACGAAGTGGATTGGACAATTTTGGCACGAAAACACAAGTTTCATAATTAGAGCCGAACCGATGCAATTAATGCACCAATGAGGTCGGTTTTCGCGTTGATTTTTGATGGTGACCAAAACGTGATATACATATCTAAATTTGGTTTTTGGGTGTAACGGAGTGGATTGGACATGTATGGCGTGAAAACACAAGTTTCATAATCAGCATCCGAACCGGTGCATTTAATGCACATGTGGGCCTATTTTCTCATCGATTTTTTAAGGTGATCAAAAATGATATACATACCCAAAGTTGGTTTTTAGGTGTAATGGGGTGGATTGGACATGTTTGGCGCAAAAACACAAGTTTCAAAATGTGCACTCAAGTCGGAGCATTTAATGCACCTGTGAGGTCGATTTTTGACCAAAATATGATATACATACCCAAACATAGTTTTTGGATGAAATGGAGTGGATTCGACATGTTGGGCGCAAAAACACAAGTTTCATAATCGGTGCCAAACCATTGCATTTAATGGACCTGTGTGGCCCGTTTTGCGTCAATTTTTGAAGGTGACCAAAACATGATATACATAACCAAAGATGGTTTTTGGGTGTAATGGAGTGGATTGACATGTTTCGCGCGAAAACACAAGTTTCACAATTGACGCCCGAACCGGTGCATTAAATAAACCCATGGGGCTGGTTTCATAATCGACGCCGAACCGATGCATTTAATGCACCTGGGGGCCGGTTTTAGCTCCGATTTTTGAAGGTGACCAAAACCTGATATACATACCCAAACTTGGATTTCAGGTGTAATAGAGTGGATTGGATATGTTTGGAGGCAAAACACATGTTTTATAATCTGCGCCCGAAGCGTTGCAATTAATAGACCTGTGGGCCGGTTTTCGCACCGATTTTTTCGGGTGACGAAAACATGATATACATACGCAAACATGGTTTTCGGGCGTAATGGAGTGGATTGGACATGTTAGGCTAAAAATACAAGTTTCATAATCGACGTCGAACCGTTGCATTTAATGCACATGTGGGGCTCGTTTTCGCGCTAATTTTTGAAGGTCAACAAAACATGATTTAAATAACCATACTTTGTTTTCGGGTGTAATGGAGTGGATTAGATTGGCGAAAAAACACAAGTTTCATAATCGACGCCCGAATCGTGCATTTAATGCGCCCATTCTGCTTGTTTTCCTGCCAATTTTTTAGGCTGACCAAAATATGATATACATACCTAGACTTGGTTTTCGGGTTTAATGTAGTAGATTGGACATGTTTGGCGAAAAAATACGAGTTCCATAATCTGCTCCAAACCGACCCATTTAATGCACCTGTGAGTCGGTTTTTGAACATGACCAAAACATGATATATATACCCAAATTTGGATTTTGGGTGTAATAGAGTGGATTGGACATGTTTGGTGCAAAAATACAAGTTTTATAATCGATGCCGAACTGGTGCAATACAGTGGGGCCGATTTTCGAACCTGTTTTTTTGATGGTAACCAAAATATGATATACATAACCAAATTAGGTTTTTGAGTGTAAAGAGTGGATTGGATATGTTTGGCGTGAAAACACAAGTTTCATAATCGGCACCCGAACCAGTGCATTTAATACACCTGTCCGGCCCGATTTGGCGCTGATTTTTTAAGGTCACCAAAACATGATATACATACCCAAAGTTGGTTTTTGGGTAAAATGGAGTGGATTAGACATATTTGGTGCAAAAACATAAGTTTCATAATATGCACCCGAACCAGTGCATTTAATGTACCAGGAGGCCCGGTTTTCGACCAAAACATGATATAAATACCCAAACTTAGTTATTGATGAAATGCAGTGGATTGGACATGTTAGGCGCAAAACACACAATTTTGATAACCGACGCCGAACCGTTGCATTTATTGCATCTGTGAGGCCCGTTTTCGTGCCGATTTTTGAAGGTGACCAAAAGATGATACACATACTCAAAGTTGGTTTTTGGGTGTAATAGAGTGGATTGGACATATTTCGCATAAAAACATAAGTTTCATAATTGGCACCCGAACCAGTGCATTTAACGCACCTGTGGGGTCAGTTTTCGCGTCAATTTTTGAAGGTGACTAAAACATGATATACATACCCAAACTTGGTATTTGGGTGTAATAGAGTGGATTAGACATGCTTGGCGCAAAAACACCAGTTTCATAATCGACGCGCGAACTGTTGTATTTGATGCACCTGTGGGGCTGGCTTTCGCAATGATTTTTTAAGGTCACATAGACATGATATACATACCCAAAGTTGGTTTTTGAGTGTAATGGAGTGGATTGGACATGTTTTACGGAAAAACATAAGTTTCGTAATCTGCGCTCTAATCGGTGCATTTAATGCACCTGTAGGACTTGTTTTCGCGCCGATTTTTGAAGGTGACCAAAACATGATATATATACCCAAACTTGATTTTTGGGTTTAATAGAGTGGATTGGACATATTTGGCGCAAAACATATGTTTCATAATCTGCGCTCAAATCAGTGCATTTAATGAACCTGTGGGGCCGGTTTTCGACCAAAACCTGATATACACACTCAAACTTAGTTTTTGGGTGAAAAGGAGTGGATTGGACATGTTTGGTGTAAAAACACAAGTTTCATAACCGACGTCGTACCGTTGCATTTAATGCACCTGTGGGGCTCGTTTTCTCGCCCTTTTTTGAAGGTGACCAAAACATGATATAAATGGCCAAAGTTGGTTTTTGGGTGTAATGCATTGGATTGGACATGTTTGGCACAAAATCATAAGTTTCATAATTGGCGCTCGAACTAATGCATTTAATGCACCTATAGGGTCAGTTTTCGAGCCAGTTTTTGATGGTGACCAGAACATGATATACATACTTAAATTTGAATTTTGAGTGTAATGGAGTGGATTAGACATGTTTTGCATGAAAACACAAGTTTCATAATCGATGCACAAACCGGGGCAGTTAATGCGTCTGTCGGGTCTGTTTTTGGGTGTATTAGAGTGGATTGGACATGTTGGGCGCGAAAACAAAAGTTTCATAATCAGCGCCCAAACCGGTGCATTTAATGCTCCTATGAGACAGGTTTTAACACCGATTTTTGATGCTGACCAAAACATGATATAGGTACCCAAACTTGGTTTTTGGGTTTAATGGAGTAGATTGGAGATGTTTGGCGAAAAAACACAAGTTTCACAACCGACGTCGAACCGTTGCATTTATTGCACCCGTGGGGCCCGTTTTAGCACCGATTTTTGAAGGTGACTAAAACATGATATACATACCCAAACTTTGTTTTTGGGTGTAACGAAGTGGATTGGACAAGTTTGGCACGAAAACATAAGTTTCATAATCGGCGCCGCACAGATGCAATTAATGCACCTATGGGGTCGGTTTTCGCGTCGGTTTTTGAAGGTGACCAAAACGTGATATACACACCTAAATTTGGTTTTTAAGTGCAACGGAGTGGATTGGACATGTATGGCGTGAAAACACAAGTTTCATAATCAACGTCCGAACCGGTGCATTTAATGCACATGTGGGCCTATTTTCTTGACGATGTTTTAAGGTGACCAAAACATGATATACATACTCAAAGTTGTTTTTTAGGTGTAATGGGGTGGATTAGACATGTTTAGCGTAAAAACACAAGTTTCATAATGTGCACTCAAATCAGAGCATTCAATGCACCTGTGGGTCCGATTTTCTACCAAAACATGACATACATACCTGAACTTAGTTTTTGGATGAAATGGAGTGGATTGGACATGTGGGGCGCAAAAACACAAGTTTTAGAATCTGCGCTCGAATCAGTGCATTTAATGCACCTGTGGGTCTAGTTTTCGACCAAATCATAATATGCATACCCAAACATGGTTTTTGGGTGAAATGAAGTGGATTAGACAAGGTTGGCGTAAAAACACAAGTTTCATAATCGACGTCGAAACGTTGCATTTAATGCCTGTTTTCGCGCCAATTTTTGAAGGTGACCAAAATATGATATACATACCAAAAGTTGGTTTTTGGGTGTAATGGATTCGACATGTTTGATGCAAAAACAGAAGTTTTATAATCTACGTTCAAATCGGTGCTTTTAATGCACCCGTGGGCTGGTTTTCGACCAAAACAAGATATACATACTCAAACTTGGTTTTTGGACGAAATGGAGTAGATTGGACATGTTTGGAGCAAAACACGTTTCATAATCGACGCCGAACCGTTGCATTTATTGCACCTGCAGGGCTCATTTTTGCGCCGATTTTAGAATGACCAAAACATGATATACAAACCCAATGTTGGTCTTGTGTTGTAATAGAGTGGATTGAATATGTTTGGAACGAAAACATAAGTTTCATAATTGATGCCCGAATCGGTGCATTTAATGAACCTGTATGGTCGGTTTTTGCTCTAGTTTTTAAGGTGACCATAACATGATATACATATCCAAACTTGGTTTTCGGGTGTAATGGAGTGGATTGGACATGTTTGGCGCAAAAACACAAGTTTCATAAGTACATCCGAACTGGTGCATTTAATGCACCAGTCGGGACGGTTTTCGGGCCAATTTTGAAGGTGACAAAAACATGATATACGTACCCAAACTTTTTTTTGGGTGTAATGGAGTGTATTGGACATGTTTGGCACAAGAACACAAATGTCATAATCGACGTCGAACCGATGCATTTAATGCACCTGTGGCGCCGGTTTTCGCGCCAATTTTTAAAGGTGACCAAAACATGATATACACACCCAAACATAGCTTTTGAGTGTAATGGAGCGGATTGGACATGTTTGGCACGAAAACACAAGTTTCAGAATCAAGCGCTGAACCGGCGCATTTAATTCAATTGTGGAGTCCATTTTTACGCCGATTTTTTAAGGCGGCCAAAGCATGATATACGTACCGAAACTTGGTTTTTGTGTGTAATCAAGTGGATTGGACATGTTTGACGCGAAAACACAAGTTTCATAATCGGCGCCCAACCGTTGGATTTAATGCATCTGTGGGGCCTGTTTTCGCGCTGATTTTTGAAGGTGACCAAAACATGATATACATATCCAAAGTTGGTTTTGGGGTGTAATGGAGTGGATTGGACATGTTTCGCATGAAAACACAAGTTTCATAATTGGCACCTGAACTAGTGCCTTTAATACACCTGTAGGGTCGGTTTTCGCATCGGTTTTTAAAGGTGACAAAAACATGATATACATACTCAAAGTTGGTTTTTGAGTGTAACAGAGTGGATTGTTTCGTACGAAAATACAAGTTTCATAAATTGCGCCCGAACTAGTGCGTTTAATGCTCCTGTGGCGTCGGTTTTCGCGCCGCTTTTTGAAGTTCACCAAACCATGATATACATAGCTAAACTTGATTTTTGGGTTTTACGAAGTGGATTGGACATAGTTGGCGCCAAACACGAGTTTCAAAATCTGCTCTCAAATCAGTGCATTTTAATGCACCTGTGGGCCTGGTTTTTGACCAAAACATGATATACATACCCAATCTTGATTTTTGTGGATAATGGAGTGGATTGGACATGTTTGGCGTGAAAATACAATTTTCATAAACGGCGCCCGAACTAGTGCATTTAATGCACCTGTGGGGCGTTTTTGCGTTGATTTTGAAGGTGACCAAAGCATGATATACACACCTAAAGTTGGTTTTTGGGTGTAATGGATTGAATTGGACATCTTTTGCACGAAAACAAAAGGTTTCATAACTAGCGCCTGAACCGGTGCATTTAATCCACGTGTCGGGTCGGTTTTCGCGCCGGTTTTTGACGGTGACTAAAACATGATATACATACCAAAACTTGGTTTTTGGGTGTAATGGAGGGATTGGAATGTTTCGTACAAAGCACAAATTTCATAATCGGCTGCAAAACCGGTGCATTTAATGCACGTGTGGGGCTGGTTTTCAAATAAAATATCATAAACATACCCAAACGTGGCTTTTGGGTGAAATGGAGTAGATTAGACATGTTGGCACAAAAACACAAGTTTCACAGTCGGCGCCGAACCGTTGCATTTAGTGCACCTATGGCGTCAGTTTTCACGTCGGTTTTGTAAGGGGACAACCCAAACTTGGTTTTTAGGTGTAATTGAGTGGATTGGACATGTTTGACGCCAAAACACAAGTTTCATAATCGACGTTCGAATCAATGCATTTAATGCACCTGTGGGCCGGTTTTCGACCAAAACTTGACATACATTCCCAAAGTTGGTTTTTGGGTGTAATGGATTCGACATGAGTGACGCAAAAACATAAGTTTTATAATCTGCGTTCGAATGGGTGCATTTAATGCACATGTGGGCCGGTTTTCGACCAAAACATGATATACATACTCAAACTTGATTTTTTTGGATGAAATGGAGTGGATTGGACATGTTTGGCATATAACACGTTTCGTATTCGACGCCGAACCATTGCATTTGTTGCACTTGTGGGGCTAATTTTTGCGCCGATTTTGGAAGGTGATCAAAACATGATATACATACCCGAAGTTGGTTTTTGGGTGTAATAGAGTGGATTTGACATGTTTGACACGAAAACATAAGTTCATAATTGATGCCTGAACCGGTGCATTTAATGCACCTGTGTGGTCGGTTTTTGCCCCAGTTTTTAAAGGTGACCAAAACATGATATACTTACCCAAACTTGGTTTTTGGGTCTAATGGACTGGATTGGATATATATGGTGCGAAAACACAAGTTTTATTCAGCGCTCGAATCTGTGCATTTAATACACCTGTGGGGCCGGCTTTCGCACCGCTTTTTTAAAGGTGACAAAAACATGTTGTACATACCTAAACTTGGTTTTTGGATGAAATGAAGTGGAATGAACATGTTTGGCGCAAAAACTCAAGTTTCATATTCGGCACCGAACCGGTGCATTTAATGCACCTATGCGGAAGGTTTTCGCGTCGGTTTTGGAAAGTGACCAAAACATGATATGCGTACCTAAACCTGATTTTCGGGTGTAATGGAGTGTATTGGACATGTTTGGCACAAGAACACAAATTTCATAATCGACGTTGAACTGATGCATTTAATGCACCTGTGGAACCGGTTTTCGTGCCAATTTTTAAAGGTCACCAAAACATAATATACACACCTAAACATGGCTTTTGAGTGTATTGGAGCAGATTGGACATGTTTGGCACAAAAAAACAAGTTTCATAATTAATGCACCTGTGCGGTCGGTTTCACGTCGGTTTTTGAAAGTGACCAAAACATGATATGCATACCCAAACCTGATTTTTGGGTGTAATGGAGTGTATTGTACATGTTTAGCACAAGAACACAAATTTCACAATCAACGTCGAACCGATGCATTTAGTGCACCTGTGGTGCCGGTTTTCGAGCCAATTTTTAAAGGTGATCAAAACATGATATACACACCGAAACATGGCTTTTGAGTGTAATAGAGCGGATTGGACATGTTTGGCATGAAAACACAAGTTTCACAATCGGGCGCTGAACCAGTGCATTTAATGCAATTGTGGAGTCCATTTTTGCGCCGATTTTTTATGATGGCCAAAGCATGATATACATACCCAAACTTGATTTTTGGGTCTAATGGAGTGGATTGAACATGTAAGGTGCGAAAACACAAGTTTTATTCCGCGCTCAAATTTGTGCATTTAATACACCTGTGGGGCCAATTTTCGCACCGCTTTTTTAAAGGGGACCAAAACATGATTTGCATACCCAAACCTGATTTTTGGGTGTAATGGAGTGTATTGGACATGTTTGGCACAAGAACACAAATTTCATAATCGACGTCGAACCAATGCATTTAATGCACCTGTGGAGCCGATTTTTGAGCCAATTTTTAAAGGTGACCAAAACATGATATGCACACCCGAACATGACTTTTGATTGTATTGGAGCGTATTGGACATATTTGGCAGGAAAACACAAGTTTCATAATCGGGCGCTGAACCGGGGCATTTAATGCAATTGTGTAGTCCATTTTTGCGTCGATTTTTGAAGGCGGCCAAAGCTTGATATACATACCCAAACATGGTTTTTATGTGTAATGGAGTGGATTGGACATGTTTGACGCGAAAACACAAGTTTCATAATCGGCGCCCAACCGTTGGATTTAATGCATCTGTGGGGCCTGTTTTCGTGCTGATTTTTGAAGGTGACCAAAACATGATATACATACCCAAAGTTAGTTTTTTGGTGTAATGGAGTGGATTGGAATGTTTGGCATGAAAACACAAGTTTTATAATTGGCACTTGAACTAGTGCCTTTAATACACCTATGGGGTCGATTTTCGCATCGGTTTTCAAAGGTGACCAAAACATGATATACATATCTAAAGTTGATTTTTGGGTGTAATAGAGTGGATTGGACATATTTGGCGTGAAAACACAAGTTTCATAATCAGTGCCCGAACTAGTGCAGTTAAGGCACCTGAGGGGTCGCTTTTCGCGCCATTTTTTGAAGGTGACCAAAACATGATATACATACGCAAAGTTGGTTTTTGGGTGTAATAGAGTGGATTGGAGATGTTTGGTACGAAAATACAATTTTCATAAATTGCGCCCGAACAAGTGCGTTTAATGCACCTGTGGGGTTAGTTTTCGTGCCGGTTTTTGAAGGTTACCAAAACATGATATACATAGCCAAACTTGATTCTTGGGTTTAACGAATTGGATTGGACATATTTGGCGCAAAACACAAGTTTCATAATCTGTGCTCAAATCAGTGCATTTTAATGCACCTGTGGGCCTGGTTTTCGACCAAAACATGATATACATCCCCAAGCTTGGTTTTTATGGGTAATGGAGTGGATTTGACATGTTTGGCGAGAAAATATAAGTTTCATAAACGGCGCCCAAACTAGTGCATTTAATGCACCTGTGGGGCGTTTTTGCGTTGATTTTTGAAGGTGATCAAAGCATGATATACACACCCAAAGTTGGTTTTTGGGTGTAATGGATTGAATTGGACATGTTTGGCACGAAAATGCAGGTTTCATAACTGGCGCCTGAACCGGTGCATTTAATCCACGTGCGGGGTCGGAGTTCGCGCAGGTTTTTGACGGTGACTAAAAAACATGATATACATAGCAAAAATTGGTTTTTGGGTGTAACGGAGGGATTGGAATGTTTTGCGCAAAGCACAAATTTCATAATCAGCTCCCGAACCGATGCATTTAATAAACCTGTGTGGCTGGTTTTCGAATAAAACATCATATACATACCCAAAATTGGTTTTTGGGTGTAATGGAGTGGATTGGCATGTTTGGCGCGAAAACAAAAGTTTCATAAACAGTGCCCGAACTTGTGCATTTAATGCACCTATGGGGCAGGTTTTAATGCAGATTTTTGAGGCTGACCAAAACATGATATACGTACCCAAACTTGGTTTTTGGGTTTAATGGAGTGGATTGGACATGTTTGGCAAAAAAACACAAGTTTCACAATCGACGTCGAACCGTTGCATTTATTGCACCCATGGGGCCCGTTTTTGCGCCGATTTTTGAATGTGAGTAAAGCATGATATACCCACACTTTGTTTTTGTGTGTAGGAAGTGGATTGGACAAGTTTTGCACGAAATCACAAGTTTCATAATCGGCGCCAAACCGATGCAATTAATGCACCTATGGGGTCAGTTTTCGTGTCGGTTTTTGAAGGTGACCAAAACGTGATATACATACCTAAATTTGGTTTTTGGGTGTAACGGAATGGATTGGACAAGTTTCATAATCAGCGTCCGAACCGGTGCATTTAATGCACCTGTGGGCCTATTTTCTCATCGATTTTTTAAGGTGACAAAAACATGATAAACAAGATATACATACCCAAAGTTGGTTTTTAGGTGTAATGGGGTGGATTGGACATGTTTGGCGCAAAAACACAAGTTTCATAATGTGCACTCAAATCAGACCATTTAATGCACCTGTGGGGCCGATTTTTGACCAAAATATGATATACATACCCAAACTTAGTTTTTGGATGAAATGGAGTGGATTGGACTTGTTGGGCGCAAAACACAAGTTTCATAATCGGCGCCAAACCATTGCATTTAATGGACCTCTGGGGCCTGTTTTCGCGTCAATTTTTGAAGGTGACCAAAACATGATATACATACCCAAAGTTGGTTTTTGGGTGTAATGTAGTGGATTGGACATGTTTGGCACGAAAACAAAGGTTTCAAAACTGGCCCCCGAATCGATGCATTTAATGCACGTGTGGGTCGGTTTTCGCGTCGGTTTTTGAAGTTGACCAAGACTTGATATACGAACCAAAACTTGGTTTTTAGGTGTAATGGAGTGGATTGACATGTTTCGCGCGAAAACACAAGTTTCATAATTGGCACCCGAACCGGTGCATTTAATAAACCTGTGGGGCTGGTTTTCGAATAAAACATGATATGGATATGTTTAGTGCGAAAATACAAATTTCATAATCGACGGCGAACCGATGCATTTAATGCACCTGAGGGGCCGGTTTTAGCTCTGATTTTTGAAGGTGACCAAAACATGATATACATATCCAAACATGGTCTTCGGGTGTAATGGAGTGGATTGGACATGCTTGGCGCAAAAACACCAGTTTCATAATAGGCGCGTGAACCGTTACATTTAACGCACCGGGGGGCCGGCTTTCGCACTGATTTTTTAAGGTCACATAGACATGATATACATACCCAAAGTTGGTTTTTGGGTGTAATAGAGTGGATTGGACAGGTTTGACGGAAAAACATAGGTTTCATAATCTGCGCTCTAATTGTTCCATTTAGTGCACTTGTGGGACCGGTTTTTGCGCCGATTTTGAAGGTGACCAAAACATGATATACATACGCAAACTTGATTTTTGGGTTTAATACAGTGGATTGGACAAATTTGGCGCACAACATATGTTTCATAATCTGCGCTCGAATCAGTGCATTTAATGACCCTATGGGGCCGGTTTTCGACCAAAACCTGATATACACACCCAAACTTAGTTTTTGGGTGAAAAGGAGTGGATTGGACATGTTTGACGCAAAACACAAGTTTCATAATCGACGCCGTACCATTACGTTTAATGCACCTGTGGGGCCCGTTTTCTCGCTCTTTTTTGAAGATGACCAAAACATGATATAAATGGCCAAAGTTGGTTTTTGGGTGTAATGCAGTGGATTGGACATGTTTGGCACCAAATCATAAGTTTCATAATTGGCGCTCGAACTAATGCATTTAATGCACCTGTAGGGTTGATTTTTAGGCCAGTTTTTTATGGTGACCAAAACATGATATACATACCCAGATTTGGATTTTTAGGGTAATGGAGTGGATTGGACATGTTTTGCATGAAAACACAGGTTTCATAATCGACGCCTAAACCTGGGCATTTAATGCGCCTGTCGGGGCCGTTTTCACCCCGATTTTTTAAGTGACCAAAACATGATATACATAGTCAAACTTGATTTTTGGGTGTACTGGAGTGGATTAGACATGTTTTACGCAAAAACACAAGTTTCAGAATCTACGCTCGAATCAGTGCATTTAATGCACCTGTGGGTCTAGTTTTCGATCAAATCATGATATACATACCCAAACTTGGTTTTTGGGTGAAATGAAGTGGATTGGACATGTTTGGTGTAAAAACATAAGTTTCATAATCGACGCCGAACCGTTGCATTTAATGCCTGTTTTCGCGCCAATTTTTGAAGGTGACAAAAATATGATATACATCCCCAAGGTTGGTTTTTGGGTGTAATAGATTCGACATGTTTGACGCAAAAACAGAAGTTTTATAATCTGCGTTCGAATCGGTGCATTTAATGCACCCGTGGGCCGGTTCGACCAAAACATGATGTACATACTCAAACTTGGTTTTTGGATGAAATGGAGTGGATTGGACATGTTTGGCGCAAAACACGTTTCATAATCGACGTCGAACCGTTGCATTTATTGCACCTGCGGGGCTCATTTTCGCGCCGATTTTTGAAGGTGACCAAAACATGATATACATATCCGAAGTTGGTTTTTGGGTGTAATAGAGAGGATTGGACATGTTTGGCACGAAAACATGAGTTTCATAATTGATTCCCGAACCGGTGTATTTAATGCTCTTGTGTGGTCGATTTTTGTCCCAATTTTTAAAGGTGACCAAAACATAATATACATACCCAAACTTAGTTTTTGGTGTAATGGAGTGGATTGGACTTGTTTGGCGCAAAAACACAAGATTCATAATTGCATCCGAACGGTGCATCTAATGCACTAGTGGGGCCGGTTTTCGCGGCGATTTTGAAGGTGACCAAAACATGATATACGTACCCACAATTTGTTTTTTGGTGTAATGGAGTGGATTGGACACGTTTGGTGCAAAAACACAAGTTTCAGAACCAGCGTCCGATCCGATGCATTTAATGCACCTGTGGGGCCGATTTTCGCCCAAAACATCATATACATACCCAAACGTGGCTTTTGGGTGAAATGAGTGGATTGGACATGTTTATTTAAAAAACACAAGTTTCATAGTCGGCGTCGAACCAGTGCATTTAGTGCACCTATGGGGCCCATTTTCGTGCTGATTTCTGAAGGTGACCAAAACATGATATACATACCCAATGTTGGTTTTTGGGTGTAATGGAGTGGATTGGACGTGTTTGGCCCGAAAAGACGTATTTCATAATTATCGCAAGAACCAGTGCATTTAATGCACCTATGGTGTCGGTTTTCACGTCGGTTTTGTAAGGTGACAACCCAAACTTGGTTTTCAGGTGTAATGGAGTGGATTGGACATGTTAGGCGTAAAAACTCAAGTTTCATATTTGGCATCCGAACCGGTGCATTTAATGCACCTGTGGGGCTAGTTTTCGCACCAATTTTCTAAGGTGACCAAAACACGATATACATACCCAAAATTGGTTCTTGGGTGTAATAGAGTGGATTGGACATGTTTAACGCAAAAACACAAGTTTCATAATCGGTGTTCGAATCGGTGCATTCAATGCACCTGTGGGCTGGTTTTTGACCAAAACATGATATACTTTCCCAAAGTTGGTTTTTGGGTGTAATGGATTCGACATGTTTGACGCAAAAACAGAAGTTTTGTATTCTGCGTTCGAATCGGAGCGTTTACTGCACCTGCGGGCCGGTTTTCGACCAAAACATGATATACGTACCCAAACTTGGTTTTTGGATGAAATAGAGTGGATTGGACATGTTTGGCGCAAAACACGTTTCGTAATCGACGCCGAACCGTTGCATTTAATGGACCTGTGGGGCTTATTTTCACGCCGATTTTGGAAGGTGACCAAAACATGATATACACACCCAAAGTTGGTTTTTGGGTGTAATAGAGTGGATTGAACATGTTTGGCACAAAAACATAAGTTTCATAATTGATGCCTGAACCGGTGCATTTAGTGCACCTGTGTGGTTGGTTTTTGCCCCGATTTTTAAACGTGACCAAAACATGATATATATACCAAAACTTGGTTTTTGGGTCTAATGAAGTGGATTGGACATGTATGGTGCGAAAACACAAGTTTTATTCGACGCATGAATCTGTGCATTTAATGGACCTGTGGGCCGGTTTTCGCACCAATTCGTTAAGGTGACCAAAACACGATATGCATACCCAAAGTTGGATTTTGGGTGTAATGGAGTGGATTGGACATGTTTGACGCAAAAACAAAAGTTTTATATAATCGGCGTTCGAATCAGTGCATTCAATGCACCCGTGGGTCGGTTTTCGACCAAAACATGATATACATTCCCAAACTTGATTTTTGCGTGAAATGGAGTAGATTCGACATGTTTGTCGCAAAAACACGATTTATAATCGACATCGAACCGTTGCATTTAGTGCACCTGTGGGGCCCGTTTTTGAGCCGTTTTTGAAAGTGACCAAAACATGGTACACATAACCAAAGTTGGTTTTTGGGTGTAATAGAGAGGATTGGACATGTTTGGCAGGAAAACACAAGTTTCATAATTGGCGCCCCAACCAGTGCTTTTAATGCTCTTGTGGGGTCGATTTTTCCACCAGTTTTTGAAGGTGACCAAAACATGATATACATACCCAAACTTATTTTTTGGGTGCAAGGCACCTGTGGGGTCAGTTTTCGTGCTGGTTTTGAAAGGTGACCAAAACTTGATATACATAGCCAAACTTGGTTTTCAGGTATAATGGAGTGGATTGAACGTGTTTGGCGCAAAACACAAATTTCATAATCGGCCCCCGAACCGGTGCATTTAATGCACCTGTGACGCCGGTTTTCGCATCGATTTTTAAAGGAGACCAAAACATGATATACGTACCCAAACATAGGTTTTGGGTGAAATAGAGTGGATTGGACTAGTTGGGCGGCTAAAACACAAGTTTCATAATCTGCGCCGAACCGTTGCATTTAATGCACCTGTAAAGCCCCTTTTTTCGTCGATTTTTGAAGGTGACCAAAACGTGATATATATACCGAAACTTGACTTTTGAGTGTAAAGGAGTGGATTGGACACGTTTGTTGAGAAAACACAAGTTTCATAATTGACGCTGAACCGAATCATTTAATGCACCTATGGTCTCGGTTTTCGTGCCTGTGTTTGAAGGGACGAAAACATGATGTACATATCCAAATTTGGTTTTTGAGTGTAATGGAATGGATTGGACATATTTGGCGCAAAAACATAAGTTTCATAATCTGCGCCCGAATCGGTGCATTTAATGCACCTCTAGGTCCGGTTTTTGAAAAAACATGATATACATACCCAAACTTAGTGTTTGATGAAATAGAGTGGATTGGACGTGTTAGGCGCAAAAACACAAGTATAATCGTTGTCCAACCGTTGCATTTAATACATCTGTGAGGCTCGTTTTTGCGTCGCTTTTGAAGGTGACCAAAACAGGATATACATACCCAAAGCCGGTTTTGGGGTGTAATCGAATGGATTGGACATGTTTGGCACGAAAACACCAGTTTCATAATTGGCATCCAAACCATTGCATTTGACACACCTGTAAGGTCGATTTTCGTACCGGTTTTTGAAGGTGAGCAAAACATGATATACATACCCAAACTTAGTTTTTGGATGTAATGGAGTGGATTGGACATGTTTGGGGCAAAAACACCAGTTTCATAATCGACGCCCGAACGGGCGCATTTAATGCACCCGCGGGGCCGGTTTTCACTACGATTTTTTACGGTGACCAAAACAAGATTTACATACCCAAAGTTGGTTTTTGGATGTAATGGAGTGGATTCGACATCTTTGACGCAAAAACATAAGTTTCATAATCTGTGTTCGAATCGTTGCATTTAATGCACCTGTGGGCCGATTTTCGGCCAAAATATGACATACATACGCAAACTTGGGTTTTGGGTGAAATGGAGTGGATTGAATATGTTTGGCACAAAACACATTTCATAATCGACGTCGAACCATTGCATTTAATGCACCTGTGGGGCTTGTTTTCGCGTCGATTTTTGAAGGTGACCAAAACATGATATACATACCTAAAGTTGGTTTTTGGGTCTAATGGATTGGATTGGACAATTTGGCACGAAAACATAATTTTCATAATTAGCGCCTGAACCAGTGCATTTAATGCACTTGTGGGGTCAGCATTTTTGCTTGTTTTTTAAGGTGACCAAAATATGATATACATACACAAACTTGGTTTTCGGGTGTAATGAAGCGGATTGGACATGTTTGGTGCAAAATCACAAGTTTCATAATTGGCATCCGAACCAGTGCATTTAGAGCACCTACGAGGCCCGTTTTCACACTGATTTTTGATGGCAACCAAAACATGATATATATACCCAAAGTTGGTTTTTGCGTTTAATGCAGCGGATTGGACCTGTTTCGCGGCTAAAACACAAGTTTCATAATTGCCGCCAAACCGTTCTATTTAATGCACCTGTGGGGCTCATTTTCGCGCCAGTTTTTGAAGGTGACCAAAACGTGATATACATACCCAAACTTGGCTTTTCGGAGTAAAGAAGTGGATTGGACACGTTTGGCGAGAAAACACAAGTTTCATAATCGACGCTGAACCGAATCATTTAATGCACTTGTGGGGTCAGTTTTCGCGTTGGTTTTTGAGGGTGACCTAAACATGATATACATACCCAAATTTGGTTTTTGGGTGTTATAGAGCGGATAGACATGTTTGGCGCAAAGATACAACTTTCATAATCTATGCTCGAATCGGTGCATGTAATGCATCTGTGGGGCTAGTTTTCGACCGAAACATCATATACATACCCAAAGTTGGTTTTTGAGTCTAATGGAGTGGATTGGACATGTTTGGCACAAAAACACAAGTCTCGTAATCAGCGCGCGAACCGATGCATTTAATGAACTAGTGGGGCCAGTTTGCGCTCCAATTTTTCAGTGTGACAAAAACATGATATACATACCCAATCTAGGTTTTTGGGTGTAATGGAGTGGATTGGACATGTTCGGCGAAAAAACACAAGTTTTATAATCGGTGACGAACCATTGCATTCGATGCACCTGCGGGGCCCATTTTCACGTCGGTTCTTGAAGCTGACCAAAACATGATATACATATCGAAACTTTGTTTTTGGGTGTAAAGGAGTCGATTAGACATGTTTCACGCGAAAACACAAGTTTCATAATCGGCGCCTGAACCGGTGCATTTAATGCACCTGTGGGGCTGGTTTTCATGCCCATTTTTTAGGCTAACCAAAATATGATATACATACCCAAACTTGGTTTCTGGCTTTAATGGAGTGGATTGGACATGTTTGGCGAAAAAACACAAGTTTCATAATCGACGCGCGAAGTGGTGTAATGCACTTGTGGGGCCAATTTTCGACCAAAACATGATATACGTATCCAAACATGGTTTTGGGTGAGGAGTGGATTGGACATGTTTGGCGCAAAAATATAAGTTTCATAATCGGTGCCGAACCGTTGCATTTAATGCACCTGTGGGGCCTATTTTTGCTCCAAATTTTGAAGGTGACCAAGACATAGACATACCCAAAGTTGGTTTTGGGGTGTAATAGAGTGGATTGGATATGTTTGGCGCGAAAACACAAGTTTCATAATTGACGCCCGAACTGGTGCATTCATGCACCTTGGGGTCTATTTTCGTGCCGGTTTTTGAAGGTGGCGAAAACATGATATACATACCCAAACTTGGTTTTCAGGTGTAATGAAGTGAATTGGACATGTTTGGTGCAAAAGCACAAGTTTCATAATCTGCGCCCGAACTGATGCATTTAATGCACCTCTGGGGTTAGTTTTTGCGCCGATTTTTGAGGGTGATCAAAATCTGATATACATACCCAAACTTGCTTTTTGGGTGTAATTGAGTGAATTGGACATGTTTGGTGCGAAAACACAAGTTTCATAATTGGTGTTTGAATCGGTGCATTCAATGCACCTGTGGGCCGGTTTTCGACCAAAACATGATATACATACCGAAACTTGTTTTTTGGGTGTAATTGAGTGAATTGAACATGTTTGGCACAAAAACACGTCTCGTAATCGATGCGCAGACCGATGCATTTAATGCATCTATAGGGCCGGTGTGCGCTTCGATTTTTGAGTGTGACCAAAACATTATATACATACCCAATCTAGGTTTTTGGGTGTAATGGAGTGGATTGAACATGTTTGGCGAAAACAATATAAGTTTCATAATCGACGACGAACCGTTGCTTTTGATGCACCTGCGTGGCCCATTTTCACGCCTTTTTTTAGGCTGACCAAAACATGATATACATACCCAAACTTTGTTTTTGGCTTTAATGGACACGATTAGAGATGTTACGCGCGAAAACAAGTTTCATAATCGGCGCCCGAACCGATGCATTTAACGCACCTGTGGGGCCGATTTTCGACCAAAACATGATATACATACCCAAACATGGTTTTTGGGTGAAATGGAGTGGATTGGACATGTTTAGCGAAAAAACACAAGTTTCATAATCGGCGTCGAACCGTTGCATTTAATGTACCTGTGGGGCCCGTTTTTGCTCCGAATTTTGAAGGTGACCAAGACACGATAGACATACCCGATGTTGGTTTTGGGGTGTAATGGAGTGGATTGGACATTTTTGGCGCGAAAACACAAGTTTCATAATCCACGCCCAAACCGGTGCATTCAAGCACCTTGGGGTCTGTTTTTGCGCCGGTTTTTAAACGTGGCAAAAACATGATATACATACCCAAACTTGGTTTTCAGGTTTAATGGAGTGGATTGGACATGTTTGGCGTAAAAACAGAAGTTTCATAATCTGCGTCCGAACCGGTACATTTAATGCACCTGTGGGGCCAGTTTTCGCGCCGATTTTTGAGGGTGACCAGAACGTGATATACATACCCAAACTTGCTTTTTGGGTGTAATTGAGTGGATTGGACATGTTTGGCACAAAAACACGTCTCGTAATCAATGCGCAGACCGATGCATTTATGCACTTGTGGGGCCGGTTTGCGCTTTGATTTTTGTGTGTGACCAAAACATGATATACATACTCGATCTTGGTTTTTGGGTGTAATGGAGTGGATTGGACATGTTTGGCGAAAAAACACAAGTTTCATAATCGGTGTCGAACCGTTGCATTTAATATACCTGTGTGGTTCTTTTTCGCGTCGATTTTTTAAGGTGACCAAAACATGATATACATACCCAAACTCAATTTTTGGGTGTAATGGAGTGGATTGGACCTGTTTGGCCCAAAAACAAAACTTTAATAATCTGCGCTGAACCGATGCATTTATTGCACCTTGGGGTCTATTTACGCGCCTTTTTTTGAAGGTGACAAAAACAAGATATAAATACCCAAACTTAGTTTTTGGGTTAAGCGGCTTGCACATGTTTGACGCAAACGCACAAGATTCATAATCGACACCGAACCGCTGCATTTAATGCACCTGTGAGGTTGTTTTCGTGCCCATTTTTTAAGGTGACCCAAACATGATATGCATATCCAAACTTGATTTTTGGGCCTAATGGAGTGGATTGGACATGTTTGGCGGAAAAACTCAAGTTTCCTCGTCGGCTACGAACCGTTGCATTTGATGCTCCTGCGGGGCCCATTTTTACGTTGGTTTTTGAAGCTGACCAAAACATGATATACATAGCCAAACTTTGTTTTTGGTTCTAATGGAGTTGATTAGACATGTTTCGCGCGAAAATAAGTTTTATAATCGACACCCGAACCGGTGCATTAAATGCACCTATGGGGCTGATTTTCACGCCGATTTTTGAGGCTAACCAAAATATGATATACACACCCAAACATGGTTTTTGGCTTTAACGGAGTGGATTGGACATGTTTGGCAAAAAAACACAAGTTACATAATCAACACATGAACCGATGCATTTAATGCACCTGTGAGGCCGATTTTCGACCAAATATGGTTTTTGGGTGAAATGGACTGGATTGGACATGTTTGGCACAAAAATACAGGTTTAATAATCGGCGTCGAACAGTTGCATTTAATGTACCTGTGGGGCCCCTTTTTTCTCCGAATTTTGAAGGTGACCAAGACACGATAGACAGACCCGAAGTTGGTTTTGGGGTGTAATGGGGTGGATTGGACATGTTGGGCGCGGAAACAAAAGTTTCATAATTGATACCCGAACCGGTGCATTCATGCACCTTGGGGTCTGTTTTCGCGTCGGTTTTTGAAGGTGGTGAAAACATGATATACATATCCAAACTTGGTTTTCAGGTGTAATGGAGTGGATTGGACATGTTTGGTGCAAAAGTACAAGTTTCATAATCTGCGCTCGAACCGGTGCAATTAATGCACCTGTGGGGCTAGTTTTCGCGTCGATTTTTGAGGGTGACCAAAACATGATATATATACCCAAACTTGTTTTTTGGATGTAATTTAGTGGATTGTGCATGTTTGGCGCAAAAATATGTCTCGTAATCGGTGCGAGACCGATGCAGTTAGGCACCTGTGGAGCCGGTGTGCACTCCGATTTTTGAGTGTGACCAAAACATGATATACATACCCGATCTAAGTTTTTGGGTGTAATGCAGTGGATTGGACATGTTTGACGAAAGAACACAAGTTTCATAATCGGTGTCGAACCGTTGCATTTAATATACCTGTGGGGCTCCTTTTCTCATCGATTTTTGAAGATGACCAAAACCTGATATACATACCCAAACTCGGTTTTTGGGTGTAATGGAGTGGATTGGACCTGTTTGACCCAAAAACAAAACTTTCATAATCTGTGCCGAACCGATGCATTTATTGCACCTTGAGGTCCATTTTCGCGCCTTTTTTGAAGGTGACAAAAACAAGATATAAATACCCAAACTTAGTTATTGGGTGTAGTGGAGCGGCTTGCACATGTTTGACTCAAACACACAAGATTTATAATCGGCGCTGAACCACTGCATTTAATGCACCTGTGAGGTTGTTTTTGTGCCGATTTCTTAAGCTAATACAAACATGATATACATACTCAAACTTGATTTTTGGGCATAATGGAGTGGATTGGATATGTTTGGCGCAAAAACTCAAGTTTCATAATCGGCGCCGAACTGTTGCATTTATTGCAGCTGTGGGGCCAGTTTTCGCACCGATTTTTGTGGGTGACCAGAACATGATATACATACCCAAACTTGCTTTTTATGTGTAATTGAGTGGATTAGACATGTTTGGCGCAAAAATACGTCTCGTAATCGATGCGTAGACCGATTCATTTATGCACCTATGGGGCCGGTTTGCGCTCCCATTTTTGAGTGTGACCAAAACATGATTTACATATTTGATCTTGGTTTTTGGGTGTAATGGAGTGGATTGGACTTGTTGGCGGCTAAAACACAAGTTTGATAATCGGCGCTGGACCGTTGCATTTAATGCACCTGTGGTGCCCGTTTCGCGCCGATTTTTTAAGGTGACCAAAACGTGATATACATACCAAAACATGGCTTTTGGGTGTAAAGGAGTGGATTGGACACGTTTGGTGAGAAAACATAAATTTCATAATCGACGCTGAACTGGATCATTTAATGCACCTGTGAGCCTGATTTTCTTGCCAGTTTTTGAAGGTGACCAAAACATGATATACATACCCAAATTTGGTTTTTGAGTGTAATGGAATGGATAGGACATATTTGTCGCAAATACAAGTTTCATAATCTGCGCTTTAATCGGTGCATTTAATGTACCTATGGGTCCGGTTTTTTAACAAAATATGATACACATACTCAAACTTATTTTTTGATGAAATGGAGTGGATTGGACATGTTTGGCGCAAAACACATTTCATAATCGGCGCTGAACTGTTGCATTTAATGCACCTGTGGGGGTTGTTTTCGCGTCGAATTTTAAAGGGGACCAGAACATGATATACATACCCAAAGTTGGTTTTCGGGTGTAATCGAATGGATTGGACATATTTGGGACAAAAACACAAGTTTCGTAATTGGCACCCGAACCAATACATTTGACGCACTTGTGGGGTCGGTTTTCGCACCGGTTTTTGAAGGTGACCAAAACTTGATTTACATTCCCAAACTTGGTTTTCGGGTGTAATGGAGTGGATTGGACATGTTTGGCTTAAAAACACATGTTTCATAATTGGCATCCGAACTGGTGCATTAAATGCACCTGTGGGGCCTGTTTTCGCACCGATTTTTTACGGTGAATAAAACATGATTTACATACTCAAAGTTGGTTATTGGGTGTAATGGAGTGGATTGGACATGTTTGGCGGCTAAAACACAAGTATCATAATCACCGCCGAACCATTCCATTTTATGCACCTGTGGGGCTCGTTTTCGCGCCGATTTTTGAAGGTGACCAAAACGTAATGTACATACCCAAACTTGGCTTTTGGGTATAAAGGAGTGGATTGGACACGGTTGGCAAGAAAACATAAGTTTCATAATCGACGCTGAACCGAATCATTTAATGCACCTGTGGGCCCGGTTTTTGTGCCTGTTTTTGAAGGTGACTAAAACATGATATACATACCCAAACTTGGTTTTCAGGTGTAATGGAGTGGATTGTGCATGTTTGGCGCAAAAACACGTCTCGTAATCGGTGCACAGACCGATGCATTTATGCACCTGTGGGGCCGGTTTGCGCTTCGATTTTTTAGTGTGACCAATAGAAGATATACATACTCGATCTTGGTTCTTGGGTGTAATGGAGTGGATTGGATATGTTTGGCAAAAAAATACAAGTTTCATAATCGGTGTCGAACTGTTGCATTTAATATACCTGTGGGGCTCTTTTTCGCGTCGATTTTTGAAGGTGACCAAAACATGATATACATATCCAAACTCGATTTTTGGGTGTAATCGAGTGAATTGGACCTATTTGGCCTAAAAACAAAACTTTCATAATCTGCGCCGAACCGATGCATTTATTGCACCTTGGGGTCCATTTTGGCGCCTTTTTTTAAGGTGACAAAAACAAGATATAAATACCTGAACTTAGTTTTTGTGTGTAGTGGAGCGGCTTGCACATGTTGGACGCAAACACACAAGATTCATAATCGGCGCCGAACTGCTGCATTTAATGCACCTGTGAGGTTGTTTCCGTGCCGAATTTTTATGGTGACCCAAACATGATATACATACTAAAACTTGATTTTTGGGCATAATGGAGTGGATTGGACATGTTTGACACAAAAACTCAAGTTTCATAATCGACGCCGAAGTGTTGCATTTCTTGCATCTATGCGACTCGTTTTCGCTCCGAATTTTGAAGGTGACCAAGACATGATAGACATACCCAAACTTCGTGTATGGGTATAATAGAGCGGATTACACATGTTTGGCGCAAAAATACAAGTTTCATAATCGGTGCCGAACCGCTGCATTTAATGCGTCTGTGAGGCCTGTTTTCGTGCCGATTTTTAATGGTGACCCAAACATGATATACGTACCCAAACTTGATTTTTGGGTGTAATGGAGTGGATTGGACATGTTTGGTGCAAAAACACTAGTTTCTTAATCTGCACTCGAACGAATGAATTTAATGCACCTGTGGGGCTAGTTTTCGCTCTAATTTTTTAGTGTGACCAAAACATCATATACATACCCAAACTTGGTTTTTAGGTATAATAGAGTGGATTGGACATGTTTCGCAAAAAAAACACATGTTTCATAATTGGTGTCGAACCATTGCATTTAATGCACCTGTGGGGCCCGTTTTCGCTCCGATATTTGAAGGAATCCAAGACATGATATACATACCCAAAGATGGTTTTTGGATGTAATAGATTGGATTATATATGTTTGGCACAAAAACAAAAGTTTCATAATCTGCGCCCGAATCAGTGCATTTAATTCACCTTGAGGTCTGTTTTCGCGGCGGTTTTTGAAGGTTGCAAAAACATGATATACATTCCCAAACTTGGTTTTCGGGTGTAATAGAGTGGATTGGACATGTTTGGTGGAAAAACACAAGTTTCATAATCTGCGCGTGAACCGGTGCATTTAATGCACCTATGGGGCCAATTTTCGCGCAGATTTTTGAGGGTGACCAAAACATGATATACATACCCAATCTTACTTTTTGAGAGTAATTGAGTGGATTGGACATGTTTGGCGCAAAAACACAAGTCTCATAATGGGCGTCCGAACCGATACATTTATTAGGTGTAACGGAGTGGATTAGACATGTTGGGCGCGAAAACATTGGTTTCATAATCGGCTCCCGAACCGGTGCATTTAATGACTTGTGGGGCCGATTTTCACGTTAGTTTTTGAACGTGACAAAACATGATATACATACCCAAACTTGATTTTTGGGTGTAATAGAGTGGATTGAACATTTTTAGCGCGAAAACACAAGTTTCATAATCAGCGCCCGAACTAGTGTATTTAATGCACTTGTGGGGCCAGTTGTCGCGCTAATTTTTGAGGGCGACCAAAACATGATATACATACACAAACTTAAATGCACTGCTTCGTGCGCCAGAAGTGCGTCTTGTTTTTTCGCACCGAACGTGTTCAAACCACCGTGGTGGACTCTGAACTCAAGTTTGTGTATGTATCTTATATTTTGGTCACTGTCAAAAACGACACGAAAATGGGCCCCGTAGGTGCATTAAATGCACTTGTTCGCGCTGAAAGTGCGTCTTATTTTTTCGCACCAAACTTGTCCAAACCTCCTCACCGGACTCCAAACTCAAGTTTGTACATGTATCTTATGTTTTGGTCACTGTCAAAAAACGAAACGAAAACACTCTCCGTAGATGCATTAAATGCACTGGTTCCATGCGATGAAGTGCATCTTGTTTTTCAGACCGAACATGTCCAATCTACCTCGGTGGACTCGAAACTCAAATTTGCGCATGTATGTTATGTTTTGGTCACCATAAATAAATAGTGACAAAACGGGGCCTGTAGATGCAATAAATGCACTAGTTCATGCGCCACAAGTGCGTCTTGTTTTTTCGTACCAGACATGTCCAAAGCACCATGGTGGACATCAAAATCAAGTTTGCGCATGCATCTTATATTTTAGTCGCTGTCAAAAAATAGAGCGAAAACGGGACCGTAGATGCATTAAATGCACTGGCTCGTGCGTTGAAAGTGCCTCTTATTTTATCGCACCGAACATGTCCAAAACACGTTGGTGAACTCCAAACTCAAGTTTGCGTATGTATCTTATGTTTTGGTTACCGTCAAAAAGGCACGAAGACAGCCCGCAGGTGCATCAAATGCACTTGTTCGTGCGCCGAAAGTGCGTCTTGTTTTTTCCCAGCGAACATGTCCAAACAACCCTGTGGACTCCAGACTCAAGTTTGCGCATGTATCTTACGTTTTTGTCGCCATAAAAAAACAGTGAGAAAACGAGCTCCGTAGGTGCATTAAATGCACTAGTTCATGCGCCAAAAGTGCGTCTTGTTTTTTTTGTACCGGACATGTCCAAACCACCCCGGTGTGGGACCAAATCAAATTTGCGCATGTATCTTATGTTTTAGTCCTGTATGTGCATTAAATGCACTGTTTTGTGCGTCAAAAGTGCATCTTGTTTTTCTGCACCGAACATGTACAAACCACCCTGGTGGACTTCGAACTAGCCACCTAGGTGCATTAAATGCACTTGTTCGTGCGCCGAAAGTGTGTCTTATTTTTTCGCACCGAACTTGTTCAAACCACCCCAGCAGACTCCAAACTCAAGTTTGCACATGTATCTTATGTTTTGATCACTGTCAAAAAAAGGAACGAAAACAGCCCCGTAGGTGCATTAAATGCACTGGTTTCATGCATTGAAGTGCATCTTGTTTTTCACGCCGAACATATCCAATCTACCTCGGTGGACTCGAAACTCAAATTTGTGTATGGATCTTACGTTTTGGTCACCATAAATAAACCGTGACAAAACGGGGCCCGTGAGTACATTAAATGCACTAGTTCGTGCGCCAAAAGTGCGTCTTGTTTTTTCGTACCAAACATGTCCAAACCACCACGGTGGACACCAAAATCTATTTTGCGCACGTATCTTATGTTTTGATCATTGTCAAAAAACAGAGCGAAAACGGGCCCCGCGGGTGTGTTAAATGCACTGGTTCGTGCGCTGAAAGTGCCTCTTGTTTTTTCGCACCGAACATGTCCAACCACCTTGGTTGACTTCAAACTCAAGTTTACGTATGTATCTTATGTTTTGGTTACCATTAAAAACGGCACGAAAACGGGCCCTGATGGTGCATTAAATGCACTTGTTCGTTCGGCAAAAGTGCGTCTTATTTTTTCCAAACGAACCTGTCCAATCAACCCCGGTGGACTCCAGACTCAAGTTTGCGCATGTATCTTTTGTTTTCGTCACCATAAAAAAATGGCGCCAAAATGTGCCCCGTAGGTGCATTAATTGCACTGGTTCGTGCGTCGAAAATGCGTCTTGTTTTTTTGCACCGAACATGTCCAAACCACCCCGGTGGACTCCGAAGTCAAGTTTGCGCATATATCTTATGTTTTGGTCACTATCCTAAAATGGAGCGAAAACGAGCCCCATCGGAGCACTAAATGCACTAGTTCATGCGCCAAAAGTGCGCCTTGTTTTTTCACACCGAACCTATCCAAACCACCTCGGTGGACACCAAACTCAAGTTTACGTATTCGTCACCGTCAAAAAATGACGCGAAAACAGACCCTGCAGGAGCATTAAATGCACTGATTCATGCGCCAAATGTGCATCTTGTTTTTTCCACCAGACATGTCCAAACCGCCCTCGTGGACTCCAAACTCAAGTCTGCGTATATATCTTATGTTAATGAGGACATCTCTTCTTTAGATACACACAAGACTCCTTAAATTAGTATTGATGAAACTCATACACGACAATTAGGATTAGAGGTGAGCACCACAATTAGGACGTGGTTCCCGATCTTTCATCAGGTGTGATAACACTCAATTTGGTGGAGATGTGAGACACAATCGATCTGACCTCAAATCAACACGATTCGAACCCCGCAATCGCCGCACCACTTCTCCTCTGGTTATCAACCATGCGCACACGATTGACCTCACCAAAAAAGCTAATCCCAGCCTGCAAATCGAAGAACACAAGCAAGAACAAAGAAGAACGCAACTCAATTGCAAAATCAAAATTGAATCTCGAAGTTGGAAAACCAACAAACCGTCAAACAAAGAAAGTGTTTCATAACAAAGGCAAACTAATCAAAATCTATCTCTAATGGTGGTGGGTACTATTTATATAGAGTTAGGGTGACCTTAGGAGCAAACCCTAATACTAATGGGCCTAGAAAAGATACACGGCCCAAAGGCAAAAAGATATTGTAGCAGCACCTAGGGCAGTTTCTGGACGTCATATTGTTTTAACGATTTCCACTAATTCTGGTCGAATTTGGAGATGAGATTGATGCCGTTGGAAAGGTTATCTTGTTAGCTTTCCAACCATATTTAGAACATCCAAAATGCTTTAGCTTTCCAAAGCTCGTATGAGACCGGAACATCCGTTTTAGTGCAGGCTACTCCTGGAGTCTGAGTCAGACTCAACCTGAGCTATTTGAATCTCCTCCGAGGTCGAACGTGTGGTTCTGATCTTTAGCATCTCCATGTCCTTTTTCATACTTTTGTTGACTCTCTCCAATGTTTCTAATCATGATAAAGTTATTAGGTAGCAACATATTCTCAAAGAAAGGAAGACATGTGTTTAGGAATGAGCTCACCTCTAAATTCAAATATTGTGCATGAGTTATAGTAGGAGGAGGTGCGTTGTGAGTACCCAACGAAAGGATGTCCTCATCATCCTTCCCCTCTTGAATCAGAGTTGTCCTCGACTCAAGCTCATCTTCTATTGCGATGTGGCCCCGTTGTGTTGAGGGCATGTGCCAATTCTTGTTTGTTCTCGGGATCAAAGTCAATGTAGTGCTCAATCCCTTGAATGGGTGGCAGTCTTGGAGGTGCCTCGAGTGAAAAATTATGATGATACTTCTACAAAAGGTTAGCAATAGGAGCATCCAAAAAGAAGAAAAATCCTCAAGTGAAAACAATGCATCGTTTTGGCACCGAGCCTGTCCAAACCACCCCAGCGGACTCTAAACTCAAGTTTGCGCATGTATCTTATGGTTTGGTCACCGTCAAAAAACAGTGCGAAAATGAGCCCTGTAGGTACATTAAATGTGCTGGTTCATGCACCGAAAGTGCGTCTTGCTTTTTGCACCAAACCTGTCCAAACCACCATAGTTGACACCAAACTCACATTTGCGCGTGTATTTGATATTTTGGTCATCGTAAAAAAATAGAGCGAAAAGGGGCCCATAGATGCATTAAATGCACTGGTTCGTGCGTTGAAAGTGCGTCTTGTTCTTTTCACACCGAACATGTGCAAACCACCCTGGTGGACTCAAAACTCAAGTTGACGCATGTATCTTATGTTTTCGTAACCATCAAAAAAGACACAAAAACAGGCTCCGTAGGTCACTCACCAGCAACGGGGACTTCTTCTTCTCCTTGCTCTTGCTCTTTTTCTTGACAAAGAACGTCTTGAACTTCCACTTAGGCTTGTGTTCTTCGTCTTCACTCTCACTAGATGCTTTCTTCTAACACTTTTTCTTGGGCTTGGGACACTTCTTAGCAAAATGGCCTTTCTTACCACAATTGAAGCAACCAAAGTTTTGTTCGAGGATGAAGGTCTTCCCTTGCGAAATAGCTTCTTCATCCAGAGCGCAAGGTCCTTATTGTCACTCTCATTATCCTCATCCTCCTCCACCTTCTTCTTCTTCTTCTTCTTCTTCTTCTTCTTCTTCTTCTTCTTCTTTTTGTTCTTGCCATTGGGAGATTCTTCAACTTAAAGGGTATGATTCTTGGGACAATTAAGTGTCGGTGGAGGTACTCAACATATACCCCTTCAGGCCATGAGCTTGCCAAGCATGACGTCCACGATGAGAGTAGCCAAGTTAGCTCGAAAGAGACACGTGACGATGGCATCGTAGCTTGGCGGCAACAACCTTAAGAGCTTACTCATGATCTCAACATCTTCAATTTTGCTCTTGAGGCCCAAGACATTAATCTCCTCTACCGCTACATGCAAATGAGAGTAAACATCGTTAGCTTTTTCATGTGGCAACATAGTGATAGAGACATATTTATTCATAAGAACATAGTAATGCTCTTCCTTAGTCTCAGCAGAGCCCTCATGTTTGTTTTGCAATTAAGACCATATTTTGTTAGCGGTGCAAGAAGCATTAATTATAGAAAACACATTCTTAGAAGTGCACCCAAAGATAGCATTCTTGCCCTTAGCATTAAACTTGATAAAGTTAGGATAAAGTCTCTTATTCTTATTTGTAGCATTTTAAGTCACTTGAAACGCTTTCCAGTCCGTCGACTCTAGATAGACTTGCATGCGATCCTTCCAATAAGAGAAATGGTCCCAATCAAACATGGGTGGGCTCTGATGTGTACGTGGTAACTCTCAATTTGATGGAGATGCGACACACAATTGATCTGACCTCAAATCAACACGATTCGAACTCCACAATTGCAGCACCACTTCTCCTCTGGTTATTAACCGTGCACAAATGGTTGACCTCGCCAAGAAGGCTAATCACAGCCTACGAATCAAAGAACACAAGCAAGAACAAGGTAGAACGCAACTCAATTGCGAGATCTGAATTAAATCACAAAGTTGGAAAACCAACAAACCGTCAAACGACAAAACTATTTGATAACAGATAACAAATAATCAAAACTTATCTCTAATGACGGCGGCTACTGATTATATAGAGTTTAGGATGACCTTTGGGGCAAAGTCTTATACTAATGGGCCGAGAAACGATACACGGCTGTAACAACCTAAAAATTCAACAATTCCAAAATAGTAAAATTTCAAAATTTTAAATGCATTTCACAATTTAGATTAGAATGAAATTTTATTTCAAATAAATCGCTAAGGTT